>VXBA01005916.1:6381-124310 GCA_013399895.1 Serilophus lunatus
GTCCCGCGGGGCGGCGGAGGTTGTGCGGCTCCGGCGAAGTTGCGGCGGGTGCGGGAGCGGAGCCGCGGTCCCGGCGGTGCCGGCGGTAGGACGGGACGGAGAGCGCGGGGCGCTGCGCGTCGGGGGGGCGGCGTCCCGCCCGCCGGGGCAGCCGAGCTCGCGTGCGTGGGGCTTCCCCTCCGCCGTCTCCGCCGGCCGATGACGGCAGGATATTAAGGGTTATGCGGGGAAGCAGAACAAAAGGGGCTCTTTTAGACAGGAAATAAGGTGCCGAGAGGGCGCAAACTTGACCGAGTTTTCTTTTGTCGTCCGTGGGCTCGCGCCGGGTGTTCTGGCGTGGAAGAATCGAGTGGTGCCGCGTTGTATTAATGGAGAAATGTTGGTTCTAAAATAGCGAGGATAATGCTGCTGTTTTGGAGTTACACAATGTTACAGGAAGAGAGCTGGGTTTTAACTCTAACTTCCCCGATTCTGATGAGATTGGAGGTAACTAATTATGACAGCTGCTGTGGGATTATTCAGTGATAGCATTTGCTCCAAGTCATTTGTCTTAAATTGTCCTTTGTTGTATCACTGGAGGCTGCTGTGCTGTTGTCTGTGTTTGTTCTGGATGAGATGAATGTCTCGCAGCTCTTTAGTATTTAGAACAAAGATATGTAAAAACTATGTAAAACATGGCAATTTCTTCTCTTTTAAAATCCATTTTGTAGGGTGTCTGGGTCTGTCAGAGCTGTGATTACAAGCACAGGCAGGAAAATTAAATGTTACTGCTCTGTGTTCCAGCTATTACCCTTCCAGCCAAGGAAAAAAGGAGGAGGGGGGATTTTTTTTTTCCTTTGGAATCGGTCAGAATCCGTTTGGAAACGTCCATTGCCTGACGATAACAGGTGCTTTATTTGAGGGAAGATTATTTTCAGTTTCTGTAGCAGGTTTGTCATACACGGTGTTTTTAGTGACACTCTGAAAGGGCTTCAGGAACAGGAAAAGTGTGATTTGCCATGGGTGGCTTGGGATAGGATGAGAGGGAGGAGAGCAGGAAGTGGTGGGGCAGGAAACAGGGGGGCTCTGGTGAGAATGAAGACTTAATTGTCATCCTTTCTGTGTCTCTGACGAGTATGTGAGACCAGGCCTCATTCAAAACAAGGCTTTCAGATGGGGAAATACGTTTTCTTACTTCCCAAAATATTTCCTGATTTTTATAAAATGACTTGTGTCATTACAGTCATACAGCTGCTCCTGGGAATTGAAAAAAAAAAAAAGTACTCATGGCTCTAATACTTGTTGAGTCTGAAGAGTTTGATGGATTTTGCATGATTAGTCATGGTGGTAGGAGAATGGAGGTGAAAATTGAGCAACAATCTTCCAAATGACAGTGGAAGGCAATTGCTGAGACCTTTACTGAATGTAAACAAATGCTATTTTTAAAATATCTATCATTCTTTCAGCTTTACATTGAGCCATTCTGTTTTCTCCCAAAATGCTGAGTATGGATTGATTTATATATGCCAGTGGCTTGACGGGCTGGCATCTTGCCATGGCCCTGTGGCCTATAGGTCTGAATTACTAATTCATTCTTGCTATCTGTCTTTATCTGTTTGTAGCATTTTAAATGTTCTGGATTGTAGTTAAACCTTGGAAATACTCTTTTAGAATGAGCAGTGGCTGTATATGGTCTTTTAGGTCAGAGGTGGGACAGATCTATATCACGGGAGATGTTTAAGACCAGGATACATGTATTTAAATATCTGGATTTTGAATCATTTCTTAACTAAGATGAGATGCCAGGCCTGGACTAAGTGGCTGGATCAGAGGCATGAGGTTAGGGCAAGAAGAACAACACAGTTTAATAGAGTTTCTGTGAACTTAGGAGTGTGTGTATGAGAATTGCTGAAACAAAAGGGAAGCCAACTGAAGTATTTGTGTGCTATTAAATGCTACATTTAGCCAGAAGCTGGTTTTGCTTAGAACAAGAAAAAAAGCAACTCGATTCATATTGATCACTGAGCAGCCACTTTTCCTGGGTCCCCTCTGCCCCCCAACTTAGGGAAGTTGTGTTATCTGAGGCCAGTTTCCCTGATTTATCCTACACAAGAGCGAAATGCTCGATTCTCTTGCTACATGTATGCAGTTCTAATGCAGGCTGTTTGTAGAAAGCAAATCTGCCCTAAAGGATAAACACACCACTTTGCTGGCACAGCTGTACAACTTCTGTATTCAGGCTCCAGCAAATGTTTCTTGCCTGCATTCAAAGCCGTTGCTGGCAGGACCTGTGTTGTCCCCGCACGACGATTGGTTGTTCCAGCATTTCTTGGTCATAAAACCCTTCTCCTGCACATGCTCCATCTGCGGATCTTAAACACTGTGAATGTGCGGTGGGGTTTATGTGTCTGCTTCTCGTGCCAGGATGGAATATGGATCTCTGGTGGGAATAAGACAGTCTTAAAAGTGGCTGTAACCGTGTGTACCGAATGTAGGAGCAAATTTGACCTCCCCTGTTTATGAGGCAAAGGACATCTGGGCCCCCCAGTGTCGGGAGGTGGGAGGGTGACCCTGCACTCTGCTTCTGTTCAGGGCTATTTGGAACAGGCTGCAAACGATCTCTGTGAAACATCCCCGAGCCTTCGGGAGGGCAGATGTTCCTCCCTGGAAGCAGGGATGTGGGTTTGGATCCCTCCCCCTGTGGGTTGGATCGTCGGTGCCCTATGCAGGGACCTCCAGCCGCTGTCCCAGGAGCGGGTTCTGTGAGCGAAGCCAACCAGACTGCCTCCAACTGCTTGGAATCGGTGGCCGCAGCCAACCCGACCGGCTCTTCCCCCTCCTCTTCCTCCCCCTGTTTCCCAGGTGGTTTGGCGATCATTTCTGCTAATTGCCCTGTGCCCAAGGCAGAAGGGAGGGGGGGCAGAATGCCATCCTAGCCAGGGCCAGCCGTCCCTAAAAAGGGGCCAGTAGCCCGTGGGGTTTGGCCCCCGGGCAGTTCTGTCGCCGGTTCTGGCAGAGAGGTGAGGTGTGTCCAGCCCAGCCGTGCTGTCACAGGTCCAAGGGGCTCCTCGGAGATAGTTGTGCCTCCTGTGGCACAGGAGGAGCTCAGCTCTGGGTGGGGCCCATCATCTGGCCAGTGATGTTTACACTGTAATAAGGTTTTGTGAAAATAAGCAGTTAATTACACATGACCTACAAAGGAATAAAAATAGCTTGGATCGGGTTCTTGCTCTGAGATCTATTTAACAGAGGATTCAAATGTTGGGGATTTTTTAAACCTGCTTGGGATTTGGGTTGGTTTTTTTTTTTACCTTTAGAAATATCAGGAACATTAAGTCCTTCTTCCCTGTTCTTGTTGGATCTCTCAGATGTGTCATAAGCTCCTCAGCCCTTAATTGAAGGGGTGGGGTGATATATTTTTAACAGATCCCTCCTTCTGTGTGTTTATAGGGCTTTTGAGCTAAACAGACATTAGCAAAACCAGAGCTTTGACAGTGCAAAAATTGTTTCACCTCCATCAAGTTATAGCTTTCTGTTCATTCTCCAGTTGTTGACAGGAACTGAGGTTTTTTTCATTTGAAAAGTAACTTTTTGGTCATTAAATTATGCATTAAGAGATAAACTGAATTAAATCCTAACCTGATCCATCTTCTGCTCCATTTAGATCAACTTAAGACAGTCTTTTGAGTATTACTTAGACAAATGAACACACTCATTTGAGTATTTCCTAAAAATAGCTCCTTTTTAAGCAGCAGTTTTATTAAATGCACAGTTCTTCTTTTAACTTAATGCTTCCCTTTAACTTAATGCTTCAGCAATCTTGCAGAGGCTCAGACTGTCTCCCTGCTAAAGACCCCCCTGCTCAGCCGTTCTGCCCTGCCAGGATGTGTTTGTATCACAGGACTAACCTTCAGGATATGGTATTTGTCAGTCTGAAACATAATAATCCTGTATCTGGAGAACTGAACTATAAACAGTGTGGCTTGGCAGGCCCTGGCAGCCACCCCAACACTTGAACTAACCCAGGGTTCAAGACAGGACTGCACTGGTGTGTCCTGTGATTCATGGTGCTGGAACACCTTTATCTGTGTGAAGGATAAGGGAAACAAATACAAACTTAATCATCAAATTGGGGTGGGAGCTTAGTGGCGGTGTTTCTGAGGACAGTGGCAAGGCACTCCCAGCCCAGTGAAGCATTTTGCATGGGATGTGGTTTTTAAACAGGGGCTGAAGTTTTCACCATTAGCTTGAACAAGGCAGGAGGTTGGATGGTTTTCATGTGTCTGCCATGGAATTTAATTGGGCTGATGAAAGCAGAAAGTTGGATGGGGAAAGCAGGTATGTTCCACTTGAGGTTTTGAATGATGTTTGAGGCAAGAGACAAGAAAGAGCCACCAGTTCTGCAGGCAAAACTTTTAGAATTCTGTACCTAAATTGGACATAGTAATGTATTTTTATACAGAAGGCTGTCACTAATTTAGGTTGTCAGAAGAAAAAAATTTAAGGAGTTGTTGATCATGCTGGTTTTGGGGCTGAGGTGGCAGAGGGAGATAAGAGACTGCAAAAAAGGATAAAAATGTTTCTCTACTACCCTCTGTATGAATTTAACATGTTTTTCTAAAATCATATGGAATCAAGGCCTTCATGCATTGCAGTGTTGTCATGGGCCTTGAATTTGGATCTGTATCATTGTCCAGGTAGGGACAAAAGTGTTCTGAGTGTTACAGTGGAAGGTTTGTGAGTTGTGCTTCCTGCCCAGCTCCTTCAGGACTGAGTTGCTGATGCAGGAGACTTTTCTGAGTGATTTTCACCAGACTTTCTCATGTCAGAATTACACTATCCAAACATAATGCTAGTATGGCATACTGTTGGATGGTTTCAAGTCTTTGAATGAAGTGACTTTTTAAGTGATTTTTGACAAAGTGGTATTAGTTATCAAAAAAAGTTGTTGTCCAGATGAAAAGTGACAAAAAAGTAATAATTTTACTGTTTTAAGGTATCAAAGACATTTGATTACTAACTTGCAAAAAAAAGAAAAAAATTGTGGCAACAGAGAAGGACTTACCATGAATGCTTTTTAGGGAAGAGGCTTTAGAATTGGTCAGAAAGATTGTTTTGAATATCAACATATTTTCATGGGGTTTGTTTGAAGTATCCTGGGAGAGGAGGAAGGCAGCATTAGTAACAATAGGTCAAGGTAAGTGTATTATTAGTTACATAACAAAGAAATTGTCAGCTGAGTGTGTGACAAACCATGCAGGAGACTGTTGCTGAGATCAAGGAGTGTTTGATTTGTTGTGGAGTGTCCTGGCAGCTGGGCATGAATTTTTTGCCTCCTTAAGTCCAGTCCAACTTGGTGCTTTGATTGCAATTTAAAACTCCTGTGCATAGCAGCGGATTAATTGGCTTTAAATTTTTTTTCTTTTTACATAACAATGAAAAAAATCTAATTTCACACTCTGGTCACTTAGTTGATTGTGTTGCCTTCCTGTATTTGCTTTTCTCTTACTTGGTGTCTGTGAGACTTTTGGCTGTTGTCTATGGCCCGTCTTTCTACAAGAATTAGCTTGTTATTCTGCAAAGTCATCATGTGACTGTGACCCATAGTCTTAAGTTTATACCTAGTCATTCTGTATATAAATAAATCCCTGATTAGTTGCTACCTGCTTATCCTTCTGTCTTCAGTCCCATGGCACAGTTGAAAGTATCAGTCTGCTCTGGAGAGCTCCTGTGTCCTTGCTGCAGCTCTGGCACCTGAATTTCTCAGACTGAATTTCTCAACTTCTTTGTGTGGCCTGAGAGCTGTGTCTGCTGAACTCGCACAGGGTGGCACATGCAGTGGAAAATGTGCATTACAGTGTTGCTGGGTTTCCTTGAGCAGCATCAAGTTAGTTGTTAAAATGGGAAAGTCTTCTCCTGAAACCCAGGTTTATGGGTCAAAAGTAGTGATTTTATTTTTTAATGTTAGGGGTGCAAATGTGGGGATTTTTATCTTCACAAAAGGGGGGTGGGACAGAGAAGGGATCTCTGGCAGACAGTGTAGGGGCATTGGGCTTTTTTTTCAAGCCATAGTGAAGAGGTGATACTTGCGGAATTATTTTGTCTGAAGCCGTGGTGCCTGTGGATGCATCTTCAAGCTAAGCTACAGGGCATTGCTTTTGCTGACGTCCCTCCTGTTTATGACCTTACCCTATAATAAAAGGGAATATATTGTGCTCTTTTTTCCATTGCTTCCTGATAGAAGCCCTGTTGGCCAGTATTTGGGAATGGAAGGGAATAAGCATCCTGAAGGAAAGCCACACCTTGCTGACAGCTGAGGTCCAATATCCTCTGAGCAGATTTTTGTTCCCTGTTTATCCATTGTAAAGTGTGATACTGGCTCTAATGTGCCATAATTGGAGACCTGCCTTGCATTTTTCTATGTTTGTCTACTTTTCCTTTATATCATGAATTTTCCTTTCTCTAGAAAGTGCTGTTACTTTGTCATGTGTCAATCTGTTCTCTGGCAGAATACAATCACTATGGCAAGAGGATAAAAAGAGAAGTCAGATGTACTTGAAGAGTTACTGCTCAGAATGCTTCTAAAAATGTAAATTTCTGTTTTCATGGCTTGAGGAAAAAGAGGAAATCCCATGGCACTACTTTACAGCTTGGCCTTTTGGGATGTAAGTCCCTCCCTTGAAGCCATTTATGGTTTTATGTAGAATTGTAGGGAAAAACTCTGTACAAAGGTAGCATCTTAATAAATGGGGAGAGAGTGGCATCCAACCATGCTATTTTTAGGCAATTGTGCTCTTAACTTGCTGATCTAAGTGTTCTGGACAGTAAGTGGGGGAGACATTTCACTAGAAATGTGTGCTCACATAGCTGGGTCTTGTCTGGAAACAGAATGAACAGCAACCTTTCAGGAGGGCAGTTGTAACTGGTGTATTAGTAGGTAAAAAGGATGCCCTGGTGATTAAAGGACAATGTTTGCAATGCAGACTTCTGATACAAAGCTGTCAGCTCTGGCTTTCTCCTCAGTTGAGAAGCTGAAATATGTGCAGTCTGTTCTGGATGGGCTTAGGGAAGAAGTGTAAAAACTATTTTCTGTTCGTGATGGCAGTGAGGGAAAATATGCCAGTTGTCCTCAATCAAGTTACTTCCAATATTTAAGCTTTTCTTAAACAGTGTAATGACCTCTCCATCTAAGTAAGTGACGTAATTTTGGAAACCTTCAGAAGGGAGTGGGTCTTGCTGCAAATTTCTGATCATTCCATAGTCCCTTATATATTAATCTGACACTGTCTTGGGTTGGTAAAGTTGGCACAAGACATCTCTTATTAATTTTCCCTCCGACCTTGGTGATGTGTGTGTGTTTCCTTGGCTGAAGCTGTGAGGCTGTGCCTTGGAGTTCAGTTCTCCATGTAACTCAATAGGTTCACCTTCCTGTAAACTTGGACTCTCTGGCACGAGCTGCACCATAAACCTCAAACAAGAGCCAGTCCAAGCTTTTGAGGAATGGAGCCCTCCAGGTAGATCAGTTCCTGTCCCAGCAATGCTGTTGCAGAGGTGTCTAAAGCCCCACATTATGTATCATATAACCATTGCATATAAATATATATTGAATGCTTGTGTGCTGGTTACACTTGGATGTTTACATGTTCCGTTGTTTCAGGCAGTACAAATTAACAGTTGAGAAGAAACCAAAGAAAGATGCTCTTCATTGTGTGACCAGTTGGTATATTTGTATATTCAGTGAAACTTGGCAATATAGTGAAGTGTTGGATAAATACCAATTGCCCAACTTGGTGCTGCTGATCACCTGTGTAATATTTTCCTATGCTTTGTTCAGGGTGATAAGTTTTAGTGTAGAGACATACAGTGATTTGTTTGGGATCTGGCTTCCCCAGTGATTGAAATAATTAAGGGATAAAAAAAGCAACAACAAAACCTCCTAGAATAGCATTAGGGTTAAAACAAAGTAGCACCTTTGAGTCCCTTGACTAAATTTAAGTGTATTGCAGGAGATGAAGAATGCAGCTTTGCCACAGGGAACATCATACTTATACTTCTTACACTGAAAACGTGTCCTTAAATACCCTCTTTGGTCAGGATTTAGCTTTAGGTTGAGCTCCCCATCAAACCACAGTAAGGGTATTGTATAATTTTGAACACTTAAATTAGACATAGTGCATAATTCTAAATAGAGCTACACATCATGTATGATAATCACAGTGTTCTTGGGAGTTAAGCTGAATTCAAGATGCCCTAGCCAGAAGCGATGATGATGATAGTTTTATTAACACACAGGAACCCTGATATTAGAGCAGGAGCTCCCTTAGCATTAAACCCACGTAGAACTGTATCATCATAACCTAATTAAAATTCTACATCCTGCTGTTTATAAAAACAAATTATAATGTGTTTTGTGCTTACTGTCAGTTCTCAGCAACAGGTGCTTTGTTAACAAGAAGCTGTCTATTTTGGGAACTCGTGTTAAGGCGGATTTTATCTCTTCTGGGTTTGATATGCTTAAAATAAGTGAAACTTATGCTCTATTGAGAGAAGATTACTTATTCACTGACACTCAAAAGAAGTGATTGCTGAATCTGTCTATTCTTTCAGTAATTATGAGGGTAATCTTGTAAGTGTTTGAATCCTTCTTACAGATTATTTTTCATCAGTGTGTAAAGTAAAACCTGTCTTAAAATACACCATCAAAGATAGTTTATGGGGTTGCTTTCCTGCATCCCTTAAACTTTGGCCTGGTATTTTAAAGGAATGTAGAGAATTCTAGAATCTCCTGATTCCGATTTTATACAACCTCTGATTTCTCAAATGACCAACTTCTACTTTCTTTGGCATCGTATTTTGAATGTAGCCCTGTCTGGCCTGTTTCAGAGTAGCCTTCTTATCTTTTATAGAGCAATTTAAAAGAATGCATTTTTTTACTGACAGATTTTAAGTAAACCCTAAATTTATAGGGCTGTGTAGAAATATGAAGGGCAACTCAAGGATTGCTGCAGCACCTGAATGCCAAAAAAACCAGGCGTGAGATGGCACAAACACCAGAGGAAAGAAGGGCTCCTCAAGCAATATCTGCAACTTGGGCAGCTCAACACCAGTTCAGCCACACTTAATGGGACCTGTGGTTTGTGTGAGTTGATATAGCAGGTGGCTGACAAGCAATTACTGAGATGGTTTGATTTTTCTAATGGATGTGACTCCTGAATTTTTATTCCTGTGGAGCAGAGGCACCAGAGCAAGCACTCCCTAAAAAGTGTGCTCTTTTAATAGCAGCCTGCATGTTCCATCACAAGTGTAGCTTCATATAAGGTTTCTGTGGCAGTCTTGTCTCAGCCAGCCATCTTCCAAAAAACGAGCCTGCTGAGCCTGTCTGCCTCTAGGCTTAAGTTTTGGGTGATCTGGGTGGACTAAACTTAGGCACAGCCTTGTATTTTGGGAGGAAAATGCACTCCTCTGGCTTGTGTATGGACATAGTGCTTTGAGTAGGACAGTGCGATCGCGTGGCTGCCTGGTGTACTCTGTGTTCCTCTTGGGCTTCTCTCACCAAGACTCCTCCAAAGATACCAGATTAAAACCAGCTTCCCGAAACACGTTATTTTCTTTCTCGTGTTCACTTTTCTTCATCTGTAATTCACTCAGAAATTGTCTTTACTTTACAGAACAACTGTAGTTACTGTGTAGCTCACAGTACTTTTAATGTTTAACTAGTTATCTTTGTTGAAGGTCTCTGTCTTGTCTCTGTAAACAAGCATGTCCAGGTCTGAGGGTTACTTGCTGTTTTTTCTCTTGAACCCAAGAAGTGACTTTTGTGGTGTGTTGGGGGGATTTTGTTTTGTTGTTTTCGCTTGCATTCAGGTTGACCTCTCCAAAAAGGCAGCTTTGTCAGCTTGGATTTTCTTATAATCATCACTGAAGAGACAGAAACTTAGAACATGCTGGTGGTGCTCTTTCTGAAAGCATCTCTGTGCTGCTCTGGGCTCACTGGCTGGATTAACTGGCATTGCTTTACAAACATATTGTGCTGCTGAGGAGTATGAAGTAAATAAGAGGCCTTTAAGTCTTCTAAGAGGAAAAAAATGTCTTCTTTGAATCTCACAGAGTTTGAAAACTGTCATATGCAAGGGCCTAATTCTAGTGGTGCTGCAGTGTTAGTCTTGAACAAAAAGAAGCCCAAATGTACTAACAGTGATAATCCTTGGTGCCTTCATTCATAGTTTGTTGCTTTATGCTCAAATTGAAATAACTCATCAATAGGAGTGTTGAAGGAGTGGTTTCTTATTAATCTTTTAGTTGATGTAGCAGTTAACAGATGCTCCAGCATAAAGTAGTGATCATTCCTGGAAAAAAAAAAAAACCACAAACCACTATCACGCCTGTAGCTCCGTGGTTGCTTTCTGGAATTCCAACACTTTCATGAAAATGCTCTTGTCCCTACTCTGCCTCTTACAAATCCAGCGTAAATGAAATGTGATTCCTCCTCCTAGGTAATAAAATGTACTGTTACATAGCTCATTAAGTTGGGGGATTTTAAGGAATAATCTTCAGTAGAGCAGTGAATTTCAATGAATTGTCCCTTTATTGTATGTGATGGCTACTAGAAAGTTTGGAAATGAAATTAGCAGGAGTTGCTTATACTTCTGGTTTTCGTTTGTACACTTTCAGTGGTCACTCCAAGTAATTTGATGTATTTGCAAGAGGTGAATGAGTGAGGTACCATCTTTTACAGCAGTTAATCTTTGAGTCTAGTAATCCTTACTTTGCAAAGGTTAAGCATGGCTACAAGTAGTAATTACAGTTTCAAAGTTGCATCTATTAATAGTGTATGCAGACAAGCATGGGAAACTGAGTCCTTTTATCAGTGATCTCCTTGATAACAATATAGAATCTGTGTCTTTGTTCCTGCCTGGTAAGAGTGAAGAGGTTGTAGTGAAATGTTCTCTTGTTCCTCGTGTAACCTTGAGTACAAGAGCAGACAGCTGTACTTAGCAATACACACACTTTAACACTGGAGGCTTTGTCTATACCAAATGTTCCTGGCTTGTATGATATTCTGGCTCTGACTAGTTATGAAAGTTGCTCATGTTCCTTTACTTTCTAAGACCTGAACACTCTCTTTTCTGTCCATCTGTCACTTCTGAGCTTGCACTTTCCCTTCTGTCTGTGACTTTTCCACTGGAGTGATTCTTTCAGTCTTCCTGAATCTTAAACCTGGGATATAGCTTTCCTAAGAATCCAGATTTTATCTGTATTTTAATTCTTGTACTGAAGGATTTAAACTTGCTGACTACTTAAAATTGGAAGTGAAGAAAAGACTTCTGTAAACCCTTTACATCTCTTTGTAAAGTTTCTGCTAGGAGTGTCTGATATATCAAAGTGCTTGATTTTAAAAAAAGTCTATGCATGAAACAAAAATAAAAAGCTGTTCAACAGGAATAGACAGGAACATAAGTAGGTATTGGATGACTTGTCAAGTGAGTTGAGAGAACATCTTATGTAAGTCTTTGGTCACTAGTGTGAGTATTTTGTTTTTGATATTAAGTCACTATGTAAATTCTACTTCAGCAGTTCAAGTTGCAACTTCAATCTATTTAGTTGTGGGCAGGGAAAAACTGGAGGCTTACTGGAATGAATGCAGAGCTTTAAAATGCCTGGATTCTCTTGATGCTGAGGAAGTTGTCTAACTCCTGTGTTTTGAAAAATGCAGCAGCTGTGTGTTCTGCTGCTACAGAAATAAAGAGGTCGCTGCCCTTACAGATCTGCTTGCAGAGTTGCTCCTTAACCATATTCACTTTTTTTAACTCAAAGCATTCTGATGAAACTGGGTCAGAGTGTAACTACACATGTAGCTGTGCTGGCAAATGTGAACCAGCTGCAGTGTTTCAGGAAGGATGGGCCGTGGATGGGATGACATGTCTGACTGTAACCACCAAGCTGGGCTGAGCTGTAATGGCTGAGGCCCCCCTTCAAATCTGCCAGTTCTTCTTGGCTCCACAGCAAGCTGCTGGGATGTGGTAATTCCTTAAAGCAGCTACAAATGACTGCTCAGTGAATGTAAATTGGAGCCTTTGGAGAGACACCAATTGAGGGAAAAGAAAACAGGACTGTTCTGTAACTTGCTATTCAATTGTGAGTCTAGTGCTTTATACCCTGAGCAGTGCCCTGCTTCCAGCAGGACTCCTGAGCAGCAAATTCCACTGTGGAGGGGTATCCTCCATTCCAGCCAGTGCTCTGGTAACTTGTGCACCAAGATTCAACAGAACTCTGCTCTTAGACCTTTATTTGCCATTTGTTTTCATAAGCCTGTAGAGGAATGCATTTGCTATTTATTGCTTTTTGTGCTAGCATGCCTTTTCATATGCTGGTATTGGATATCTGTGCCAGTACATGCTCCAAAGTGAAGCGTATTTTTGTTTGCACAACTTCATGTCTTGCTTTCATTTGTGCCTGAGATGAAGCTTTTGTATGTTTAAGCAGTGCAAATTACAACTTCTGCAATTTCTTCCTCGCTTCATTAGCACAAAGAAAACGACCATTAGTACTCTTGCTACTTAAATCAGTGCTGAAGTGCTTCATTATAAAGGTGATTATGACAGAGGAGGGAATATTTTAATCACTTGTTAAAAATTGGATTAATCTTTTGAGGTGTGTCAGGTAAAACTGTCAGTGTGTTGATCTTTCACGAGGAAGAGTAGCTCACACCAAGTGCTGTGCTTTTTCTTCGAGAAGCAATTTCAAAGCTGGCATTAGCATGGTTCAGACCGTGTTTGGTGTGGTGCTGAGGCAGAATGCTCCTTGGGTGGTCCCATTGGCTTCAGGGTTAGCACTTGGGAGGGATCCTTCCCATAGCAGTCATGGATTTTAAGAGTGTGTGCACAACACAGGATGGTACTTCAGCTGGGGGAGTGCATGTGAGGATCTGCTCATTTTCATTGCCCCAGCTTGAAGTATGAGGAGAACTGGAATTCAAGAGACCTTTTTCTTTGGGGAAGATAGCTGAAGAGAAGGCTGGCTTCTGTGCAGGATTTTTTCCCTCGTTGAGAAGGGGGGTGAAAGAGATTATTCCTAAACCTTGTGTGTTTAATCCTGCTAAATGCTGCTCTCTCTGATCTTACTGATTAACATTTGAAGACTATAAAGCTAGAGCATCAGTTATTTGAAACTAGTAGCATATAAACATCTTAATTAGAAGGAAAAGAAGAAAGGGGGAAAAAAGAGACCAATATCCAGTGCCTGTGTGGGGAAGGGATGTACACAAGTATTTTGTTACTTGCTTTACAGAGCACTGGAAGAGATGTCTCCCCAGACAACCTGATGGCCGTAAGACTTACTCTACTTAGTGTTTCTACAGCTTTATATATTTTGCAATCAGGAATACCCTTTATGTACTTTGCTTGGTAGAGAGAGGATTTTGCTCTGAGGGTGTACTGTGGTGAAGGGGAAAGGTAGGATCTGTAGCGGCAGCAGCAGTAAGAAGATCTTATAGGTGAATCAAGTTGTTTGTGTTTGATAGGAGTGGGAGTCGTGGTAGATTTTAAGCACCAGATTCATAGGAAAACAAGGACTTGGCCTGTAGAGTTGTATGCTGCTATGCTGCCATGCTTCTGGTGGGAATAAATATTTGTGAGAAGAAAATAATTAGATGTAATTTCAGCTTAAATTTAGCAATTTTTAGCTAATACAAAAAGAGGCCATTTATTCCATAACCTTCAATGAAATGGATGTTCTGGGGTTGTAGTGAGAGAAGTTATAAGGCTCTGCACTTGCCCCTAATGTGCTTCCTTCTCATGCGTGCTCGTACAACTGGTTATACAACTAGACTTTAAAGCAAAGCAGAGAATATGCTTAAAATATGGTGAAGAATTCTGTTGGTTGTTTATTTTCTTTTAGATAAATCAATTCTATGTTCTGAATAACGATCAGAATTCATCGAATTGCCCTATGAATGTTGTGCAAGCACAGCTTGTCAGGGAACAGGCAGAGCCCAGAGGCATTTCCAGGAGCTCCAGGTCTGTGTTGTGACACCTCAGACTGAGTAGGAACATGCAGTCATGTCGATCCCAAGGCCTTGCTGTCACTTGAACTATGAAGTTGCTTAGTTTTGTACTGAAGCCAAGCTTGGAAAGCAGCTTCGAAGCTACAGATAGGGTATGCACTTGTACTTGGGATTTATTTTACAGTGGACTTGATGCTCAGCAAGGGCTGGCTGCCCCTAAAAAGGGATTGTCCCAGTTTTAGCCGTGTCACTTCTTGTGGAGTGTATGTCAGTTCTCTGGACCTGATCTTCTGTGAGATCAGCAAGCTCTCCAGTCCAACAGAATAAATATTCTTGTTTTTTCCATCAGGTGGTTGAACTGATGTGACTGGAGGCAGAGGCAAGGGTGTGCAGCAATGTCTGGAGCAATGAGAGCAGCCACAGCACTGTTCCACCAGTGACTGCCCAACATTACTGGCTTATGAGGTGTTTGAGCTGGGCAATACTGTGGGTCTTCCTGCATGAGAAATTATGGACAGTTCTGAAACAGAAGTCACCTGAAGCTGAGCCAAGAACTGGGGTGATGGGAGGTCTTTCCCTCCACAAAAAAAATATCTGTTCAGTGATCTTGTGGAGTTCATATTTGCTGAGACGAGGATAGAGTGGCTGCTGTGCTTGTGACTGTTTGACTCCTGCCCAAGTGGTGGGGAGGAAAAGTCCCTGAGGCAGAGTGCAGTGTCATCCTGGCCCTTGCCCTCCTGCAGGACTGCATGTGTACAGGAGAGGCATGTCTGAGCTCCAGTGGCAAGAGCTGCCAGCACTTGGATCCCTGTTTTCAATGCCCGTTTTTGGCCAGAGTTCTCCTCATTCTTTGAGCCTGCTCTGCTGCTGAAACAAGTGACTCCACGTGTCTGCAGATAGACCCTCTCTCCTGCCCAAGCAGCACACGTGACAAACGAGCTCAAAAACCAGTCTGTGTTGTAACTAATTGGCAGAAGATGGAGCAGTTGATTTTTTAAGTTTGAACATTTCCTTGTTTCATCTTGGTGCACATCAGCACCAAAAGGGAGGGCACAGCACAGGGGAGGGAGTGAGACCTTATTATACTGGCTTGGCATTCTGTGGCTTTAGGGTTCAAATGGATGAGTTCAACCATCTCAGCAGCTTACAGGCTGCTAGAGCATGTGTTGTCCCTCCTGATCACATGTCATCTCACATCAATTCCAGAGGTTTTCCTGTGTGTTGTGCTTTCTACTTTTTTGTGTTTGTGCACGTGAGCTGAGGGAGCTCCCTGAACTGTCACATAACTTTCTGTGGTGGTGATGACCCTTTTTTTCCTTGCAGGTTTTTGGGTAGCTCACATCACTGGGTGGGTGAGGGTCCAGCTGAGCACTGAGTTGGTGTGGGGATTATACGCTATTGCCTCCTTCAAACACAGCAAGCAAACAATATTTCTCCTTTGAGAACATTGCATCTCCTTTGCAGAATTGCATCAATTTGATCCTATCTCTTACTCAATTTATTCCTCAAGTATTAGCAACCATTGAAGGATCTTCCGCTTCCTGTGGCCCTTAACAAAACTCTTCAGAAGAATCCCTGGCACTTCCCTTTGGAGATTTAAGTGTTCTGGAGGCTCGTGCCAGTGGCTTGTGCTTTGGCTGGTGACAGGATCCACTGGTTAATGAATTTGGGAACTGGTTTAGCTGGAACTCAGGCCAGCTTTTCTTGTTTTTTGTTTGTTTTTGGTGGGTTTTTTTTGCCTGGGCATCTTTGTGCACCTTTCACAATTTGTTTATTGAATTGAAGCAGAGTTGCTGTTTTTTTACATTCATGTTGGATGGAGATTGTTATGCTATGTTTGCATTAGCACCTGGTCCCTCAGCAATATTGTGTTGGGGAGTATTAGCAATAGTTGGTGCTGTTACTGAGTTCCTGTGTGCTCCTTGAAGCTAATATTGAACACAAAGGCAATCATGCTGCATTCTGAAAGTTAGTGTTGCAGAATTCTTTAATATGCTGCTGCCTAAAATTAAAAGGTTTAATACTTGTATTGTGACATTGAATCTCTATTAGCTCTTGAAATTCTCAGCCAAAAGTGGTTTTAATTAGTCTTTCAATTTTAAATTTTCTGTGCCAAGAGTGACTTGCATAAAGTTTCATCTTTAAATTGATTCTAGTTAACAAAGCTCAGAAAACTCGTGTTCATTTGCGCTCCCCTGAAGTGACTTGGCTGAATGTGGGGCCCAGCACAAGAATTAAATTCCCCCATGCACTACTTGCAGTTTGATTCTGAAAGGCTGTCTGGAGAAAGGCAGGAATGAAAGTGCTCTTTGAGCTCCAAGTACAGTACTTCAGCAAAATCAAATTGAACTGTCATGTGAGGTCAGAGCAGGCGTTGTAGGTCAAAAGCAAGTGCTTCTATATTGGGGTGGGGGAGTGCAGTCAGCAGCTGAAATAAGCTCAGTTACAGGTTGAAGCTGAAAAAGGTACTGTCAGGATTTTGTTGTCTTCGTCCCAGTGCATCATCTTTGTCTTGTTTCTTGAATACTTTCTCAGCCCATGACCATCTTACTGCTGTGAGCAGAAGACTTGTTTCTGTGCTGCTGTTGGCTTTGCAACCCAAAGGTTTGCTCTTGGTATCAATTTTTCATGTGTTTTGGGGAAATGAAAACAAAATGCAGTGGATGTGGGTGTGAGAGGAGATGAGGAGATTTGTCTGGAAACAAAAAAATGGAAAAGTTGTTTGTATTTGGCTTAAAATTCAACCTTTATGTAAAAGGAAACTTTTTTACCCTGGTGTTTCTTACTGTGGTTGAATCTAGTTTTATAATGTGGCAATTGGTAAGTGTTCAAGTGTCTTGAAACTAGTTTCTATTTTGGTTTTCTTTTCATTTGACATGTATACTGATGTGACTTGAAAAATGGATTTTGTTTATTTTCCAGTGATATTGCTTGTCTTTGGTTTGACTTTCAAGAATTAAAATTACCCATGCTTCAGTTTGGTTTTTAATCAGGAAATATAAAATGGTAGACCTAAGCTGATCTTGATAGGTCTAATTTCTTAACAAAAGCTGGTTTTTTTCTTTCACAACTGATAAATAAAAAGGGCAATTGTATATTTATGGAGAGGGGCAAAAAATGGAAAATTAATTTTATCTTGCCAAGTGACAGATGTAAAACTGATTTACAAGTTAGACCACTTGATAATAGTTAAAAGGCTCAGAACATTGAAAATAGTAATTTGTTAGGTTCTTTTGTAGGAAGATTCTTTTGCAAACCTTAATACAGGACAAGGACAAAAAAATATAAATGATCTGGTTCTTATGAAAATTAAATCTAAGGATGTTAAGTATCAAGGCAACTCATATCTATAATTTCTTGGGTTTAGTATATTTTCACATAAAATTGATAACTATGGGTATGTTTACCTGTTCTCATTTTTTTGACTGAAAGGGTGATTTTTCTCTTTGCATGTGAAAAATGATAATCCGGGGTTTGTGGTAAGAGGTTGTGTTGTCTTTCAGTAATGACGCCGTGACTAAACAGTGACATGTGAGCTCATGTGACTGGTGGTAATTGTAATTATTATGCAGTCAGTAAGCCTGTGTTACCGTGCTGGTCTCTGATTTTACAGCTCTTAAGCACAGTGTCAGGTTTCAAAGACAGTTCAGCCTGAATGTCCCCTCCCCTGCCTCCCCTTACCTGGCTGCCAGAAGCAGTAGTACTTCAGTATTTGCCAAAATGACCCTTTTTTGTGGGATATATATTGAGCACAAGTTGGTGTGGCTGGGTGGGTCTGTGTTTATGGCCATGCAAAGCCTGCACATGACTGTGTTATTGGGCTGTTCGACTTTATAGACTTCTTGGGAAAGGGCACTGAGTTACACACGAGGCTTTTTTTTTTTTTTTTTTCCCCGGGAGATCTTTTTGCTGAGCTATGGGAAACTCCAGATTTTCAAATGTCAACTGTAAAAGAGAGGTTTTCTCAGGCCTCTAAATACTGGGTTGTATGTATCCATTTCAGGTTTATAGAAGAAGGGAAGATGGCTCAAGAAACGAACCGTAGCCAAGTGCCTATGCTTTGTTCCACTGGCTGCGGGTTTTATGGGAATCCTCGTACCAATGGCATGTGTTCAGTGTGCTACAAAGAACACCTTCAAAGGCAGAACAGTAATGGTAGAATTAGCCCTCCTGGTAAGTAACACTAACGTGTGTGTTTGAGCAGCTCCAACTGTGGACAGCAGCTTCCTGGTCGTGTGCGGATACTAAATGTAGAAGCATTAAGATGCCTGAATAAAATGGTTTGCACTATCTTGTGGAATGAGCTTGGATGAAATGCTGCTCATAATTTGCTCAGAAGCAAGATTCTCACTAGTACCTTCTGTATTCATCTGGGTGTTTCCAATTTGAAGATAAAAAAATGCAGAAAAAATACTATACCAACATTTTTCCTTAAATTACTGACAGTAGAGATAAAATTTAGCCTGGGGAATGTTTGTGATAGGCATTAAAAAGAAAAAAAGGTATTTAATCTCTGCAGCCTCATGCTCAGGGATCAACCTGTAGACACTTGATAGTTTCTCTGTAACTCCAGATACTTCTTGTTCTTTTTGGCCCAGTGCCCCATGTATTATCTTTTCCTACAACCTGACCTTTTAAACTGAAGCAATAGCTTCCATTGAAATCTGGGGATCTGGGTTCTACAGCTTCAAAATAGATCTCAAGTTGTCATTAGGGTGCTACACTAGTGTTTCTTGCAGATAGATCTTGTGTTATTTTAACAAAATCCAAGCTTCTTGTGTCAGAATACTGCAGCTAATGCTAAGAAAGCTGTAGTGCTTTAATTACAAAAAAATTGGTAACTATTTTAAATCTTCAGCTTCAGAATTTTCTACAGTGTAAATTCTGGGGACCTAGGGCTGAAATGAGACCAAAATATGGCCAAGCATAATTACTTTCTTGTAAAATTGTTTCATTATGATACAGGCAGCAGGTCAATTACTTTCCTGCCTGGTGTCATAGGGATCGAAGAGTAATTGCTGTGTGTAACTGTTGCAATCGTAGGAATTAGTGTAACACATTTTTCATGGATGTTTGTCTTCCAGCAGCTTCTGTCAGTAGTATAACCGAGTCCTTACCGGTTCAGTGCACAGAAGGCAGCACCCAGGAATCTCAGTCCACTTTAGATTCTACATCGACTCCATCTATGCAGCCAAGGTAAGGGGTTTCAGTCTGCTTTGTGTCTTTGTGTAAAAATCTGCAATAGGATGATTAAATCAGGTGTACTGATCCTGCGTCACTAAATGCTGGGACCTGGATTAGGAAAAGGTGTAAGATGTAACTGCAAACTTCAAAAGCATGGGATCTCATGGTGAATATTAGCAGATCTCTCAGCTTCATCTTGCATTCAAATAGAAATTCGTCTTCAGAATTTAGTCCCAGATAGGAGCATTACCAGCTTCCTGCTGTTTGACAGAGATTTGTCTGGCTGGTCTTCTGATTCCACAAGTTCCAGTTGTACAATTATCGAGGGAGGGCTCTTTTCATCTTAGAAATTTGAGGACTTTATAAAATGGCAGAGAGCTGTTTACTAGAGCTCTCATAAATAAATGTATGATAATGTGTTAACAAGCCGGTTCCATCACAAAGGTTGGAGAGTGCCAGAACAGGGGAGGGATATCTGAATCTTGGTATGAGCTGTGCTGGTGAACTGATCTCTGAATCTTGGTACAATTTGTGCTACTGAACTGATCTCTTACTAACAAATAATTTCCATCTGGATTATTCAAGGATACATAATGTCCCCTTGTAAATCACTCTGACTTACTAAATATTCTCCATTTGTAAAAGCTAAATATTTGTTTCTATTTAGTGGCTGCGTTTCAGTTTAGAATGACACAACCAACAGCAGCTCAAGTGCTTTGGAAATTTTTGGAGTGAAAAGTGTTAGTGTGTTATATTATGAAGGCTAACTTGCAGTAATACTCATTCCAACTTTTTAAAAATCAGAATGTAGTAAAACACAGGCCAAGGGTGATTTCATCAGTTACTGCTGGCTGATTCTGCTCAAACTGTTTTCTGCTCCTTAGCTTTTTATAGGAGGTGTTACCTTGTACTTGGATCCTGCATATGAACTGAGAGCTGGGTGCCATGCTTGAGGCTATATTTAGTCTTTCCATTCTGAGATTTCTAGTTGGGGTAGAAAATATGTATCTTACCCTGAAACAACTCTTCTGGTATGTGTGGAAAAAAAAAATCATCCAGGTCAATGCACAGATCTGAACCAATTACAGTGCCTTGGCTTTGTTCTCACACAACTTCTGTAGAACCATAAAAGAGAACAGAAGCACCTCATTGATCACTGGCTTGATTACTGGTTACAGGAGAAATAAGTGGATGATTGCTCTTGGACTTGTACTTAAAAGAATCAGTGTTCCTCATTTGGGCTTTTTTCCAAAACAAAAGGCAGGAATTCAACTTCAATCTCTGGAAATACCTCAGACTTACTGTACTCTGAGGACCCATAAAGAGGTGACCAAAACTGCAGTTCAAGACCTACGTGTAGATCTTGGCAATTAAAATTGCAACTCCATTGCTCTGATTGTGCCGTGGACCTCTGATAGGGGAGTGTCAGGGGCTGCTGGATGATCCAATTTTTTGGCTTCAAAGTGAATCCTTAAATGGAAAGGAAGAACAGTGCAAATGTGGTAGTGCTACCTCTTGCTTGGGACTTCAGCCCTGTGTTGTTCCATAGGAAAACTGCTGGAGCAGCGTGGCTGGGAGTGACCCCCTGCTACTGATTTGGATTGTCTTGTATCTGTTCAGGGTGTTCATCTGTGAGATTTCAGCCACTCTGTTATTTAGCAGTGGGGTTGACAGAGTGGGGAAGTTTGGCCAGCACTGCTTTAAACTGTGAAAGTCTAAGGGGTTCTCTGTGCTTTATTGCTGGAAACATTGACATGCTGCAATTTTCTCATTCCTATCAGTAGAAGACCAAGTGTTCTCTACAATTATCTTGCTGATTTACGTTATAAAAATCCTTTCAAGTTGAATATTGCATTGTTGCTTCTTTGTGAAAAGGTGGTATGCCAAACTACCCAAAATATTTTCCCCTTTTTATAGCTGAACTTTATTTCATTCAGTATCAATGCAAAAAATGTGTACCTTTTTTGTCAGTTCAGGCTGTGGTGTTTTTAGACAGCTACAGAAGCAACTCCAGAGTGAGAGGTTCTGGCATGCTTTTTCATCCAGAGGTGCTCTAATGTATCTCTTTCAGGAAAAGCACGTGGGAATGTGTCATAAAAATTGTAACTTTTGTTCTTTTGCCTCCTCAGTCCTGTGTCAAGTCAGTCACTTTTAACAGAATCTGTAGCATCATCCCAAGCGGATAGTACGGCTGTGGACAAAACAGTACCTGAGACAGAAGAGTTGCAAGGTTGGTCCATAGTTTTCAGAGGCAGAACTTATATATAATGTTTTTTAAACTTTGGCTGTTGTAAATATACTCCTGTTCAAGAAATGACTGATTCTCAAACCCAAATAATTGTGAAATCAGAAGGCAAAATAAAGGTAAACTTTCTTGTCTTAAAAGGGGAATCAAACTGAAAACTTTCATGTTTAATTAGTGATGTTAGTATCTGCCATAACAACTGTGTTAGTTGTTGTTGGGAATGCACATTATAAATCGATCTACTGTTCTGTCTTTATGCCTCAGCTTTCATGGGTAAGTAGAGTTTTGAGTATCTGTTACTTCTCAGAGTAACCATTTGCTGCAAGATACCGCTGAGGTTTTTGAGCATATTTGTGATAGGTGTTATGACACAGCTGTTGTAAGAACACTGTTAGTATCTCCTAGAAACAGAAAAACCCTAGAAAAAAATCTTTCACCTATGAACCACAGTGGTGTAGTATTTTTATATTTGCTAAAATTAATTTCTGTAGGTCAAAATACCAAACCCCAGATTATGCTTGCTTGAAGGAAAATGGCTGAGTGGGTTGTTTTAACTATATTGGCCTAAAATCCTCATTACTGGTACAATGTAAAGGGTTTTTTTCTCTTTGCTTTTTTTTTTTTCTTTCCATGTGCGGGCTTTCAGAGCTTAAGACTAAAAATTTTTAATAGTATTTCTTAGGAAATGCAAAAATGCCAGATAGTATACAAATGTGCTCAGACTTGTAACCTGTAGACATTATAAAACATATTAAAGCTAAGTCAGTAAGTATTCTGCCTTTACTTCTGCTGACTCAGTTAAGGCTTTAGTGAGTAGAGTTATGTTTTAGTCTAAACATAAGAGCTTGGGTTTTCCACAAATACAACTTGTAATTCCACTCCAAGGTGCTAAATATTCATAGTTCTATTGTACCTCTGGTATCAAAGTTTTCCTTCTCAGATACTTTCCAAAACCTGACCTGTCCCTTTTTGTAGGGTGGAATATAAGAGTCATTGGTCAGCTACTGTGCTGAGTCAGCTACATGTGCTGACCATGTCCTTGGTCACACAAAGGGTGACTGTAAAACTTGGGAGAAAAGTCTTTAATGGTAATATAATTTTTAATAACCTTTGAAATGTTAATTATGAGAAACATGTTTACTCTTGAAAAGGTATATTCTAGAGAGATGTTCTCATATTGGCTAGGAAGTTTGTTTTCTGGAGCTGAGAGCTCTTGTTGCCTCAGTTTTGACAATGCATTGACTCTTCACTGGGAGGCAGAGGGAGTTTTTTTTTTAAATCTTTGCTTGCACTGAGATGACTTGAGCCTGTGAAAACATGTTTTTCAACAAGTTTTCTGAGTCATATCTCTCCTTACCCATTTGGATAAATTTGTGCTCCTTGTAATTCTCTGCTGCTAAAACTCATTCTTGTTATAAGAAGATGAGAGAGGCTTCTCAACGTGAAGCTTTTAATTGGGAGCCATATCTTCATTTATTATAGTATGTATTTCAAGGATCAACCTATATCAGGTGTTTTGATTACTCAGCTGTGTCCCGTGTCCTTTTCTTTGTACCCTAGTTTCTAAACTAAGAACATCACCACCATGTAGTTGCAGTTCTAAATTACAATCCCTATTTATAGCTCACTGTGGCAGGGTCAGCCGTATTTCCTTAAAGAGTTTTTTTTTCTCTGCTGTCCTTTGGCTGAAAATGGTAAGAAATGTAGTGTTTCCAGTTTTAAGTAGTTTTGATTTGAAAATGCAAGTTTAGAAAGAAAGCAGCTTAGAAAGCAGCTTAGAAGATTTCATTGAATTGCTGGCACAGTTGTGCATCCTAAAGTTTTTTAATGTCCCACATCATTCATAATTTGAATTTTAGTCTGCTGTCAAGAATGTAATACAAACGTGTGAATCAAGGTTCTTGATTTTCTAGCATTTAAAAAAAGATAAGTCACAGCAATGTGGTAGTTGGTTCCAGACTGAAGGGTGTCTAATGCTACTTCTGTTGATTTAGGGTTAGGAAAAGGAGGAATTATGTCTGCTTTGACTTGTTCTCTATTCTGGTCAAATCTAGTCTTGTGGGAATGTCTGTTTTGGCTAAATTGCTCTATGCTGCTTTTGTAAATTTCTATAATGCATTTAGTTAAGTTCCTCTTAACTTGCCATTTAACAAAAATTACCAGGCTGCAATAACATTGAATGAAAGATTGGGTGAATAATTAAGCTTTCTTAGATAACTGTTATTACTTTTCTAAAGCAGACAGATAAATGGGACTTGGGCTGGATGCACACAATCTTTGCTGTTTGCAGACAAGCTAAGACTACAAAGGGATAAAAATCCCAAAGAGCAGTTCAGATTTGTTTGTCTTTGTTGGATTTATGCATTGCAAAAGAAATAGAGGAAAACTATACCATGTTAATAAATCTAGACTTTACAGTTAGTGTTTTCAGGTATGGAATGTTGCAAAAATTCCAGATGCTCTTAGATAAAGGCTACTAGAATTTTTTTAACACCCTTAAATACTATGAACACACTATTAAAGATGACTTAAGATGACACTCATTAGGTACAACCCAGCTTTTCTAGCAGCGTTCTTCTATTTTCTCCAACTCATTTTAGATTGCCTCCTACCTTTTACTCAACATTACAAGCCCTGTTTGGATTAGCCAGTCAGGATTCCTGACTTGTTAGCCAGAGGATTAACAGGGCTGCCTCCTGGCAAGCCTGCAGGCAGGTGAAGAGGCACTTCACTTCCCTAGGATTAATGCATTTAAAACCATCCAGGTTAGGATCCATGCTTCTTGTTTCAGAGAGATTTTCAAAGATGAATGAAACTTGTCATGGAAGGCAGAAGCACTCCACCACATCCTCTATGGAGCTCTTAAAACGGAAGAACATGGGGCTAAAAGTATAAATTGGACATGGGTGGGCTTGCAGCATCTTTGAGGCTGAAAATTTCTGAGAATAAAAGCAACCTCTGATTTTTCAAGCTCATTGCAAGTTGGAGAAGAGCATGTATTATTAGCATTGCAAAATGCCATCACTCATGTAATGTGATGTGGTTGCTAATTGAAAAATCAAAGTACAAACTAAGATTTGAATAACTGTTTAAAAGATACATGGCTATTCTGAATGAAGTCGCCTGATTTTGTGCTTATTTGGATTTTAGTGAGGTAAACCAGTTTAATTCAGTTGTGGAGGTAACCTGAACCTAAGGTGAATACAGTTGAAGTATAGGCTCCAATTTCAGTGGCCCTCATAAGGGTTGGCTCAGACAATCCTGGAATGGAACTGATGGATACTTCAGATTTTTGTTATAGTACCAGGGATTGGAGGTAGAGTATGATACAAGTGTGGAAAATAATATAGGACACCCTTACATGCTGGATGAATACCCTAGGGAGAGAGGAAATATTCAACAAAGAGATTTAAAACTAAATTCTGCTGAAGAGTGTGCTCTTTTTTTAATTTGCCTCAGTGTGTTTTAGTCTGATAACTTCACTTAAGTGTTAAAATGTTAGGAAACAGTGATCTGTTTAGGATTAACTTCACATTTCAATTCCTCTGAAGGAGTGGGGATTTTTCTTCCTATGCCTAGTCAGATGCTGTTAATAAGTAAATGTAGCTGTTTGTGCTCTTCCTGCAGGAACGAGGAACCTTTTTCTTTTGAGGTCTCTGCCTAGTAATTCAGGAGTGATAAATGTAAAACATTCAGAGAGAAGGTAGAACAGATGAGGTGTCAGGAATCTTGCTGCACACACAGGAGGCTGTGTTGTGCCTGCAGGGATGTAAAGGCTGGAATGAGTTTTATCTTGGAGGTGCAGTTTTTATGGTCAGTCTGAGCACATTGAAAGGTTGGCACAAGCAAAGCAGTAGAAAAAGCTTCTGCTTTAGGAAGAAATCCAAGCTCTGCTTGTTTTGATCAACTAAGAACATGTTCTGTAAATCAGGGAACATCTAGCAGCCAACCCAACTTGTCAGCTCCAGAAAAATGTGCGCGTTCATACCTTACTCCTTTTTGGTTTGGCAGCTTGTACTGGTGCTGCCAGTGCTTCTGTTTGCTGGCTAAAGGCAGAGCTGGGGCTGGGGGAAGGGAGGACTTTGGTTCAAGGAAAGCAGGCAGCAGCATTCTGGAATCCAGACGAAGTCCAGCAGCTGGGAGTGGCTGCAACATGTTTCCTGCAAGCTTCAAGCTGGGCAGTGTTGCATTTTACCTTCCTTTGTTCTGTTGTGGCCATCACAGCTAGCTTACAGACTGAGCACTGAACGCTGGCACTTGTTTACCTAAGGGTGCCTTGGTTCTTGGGAGATTCATGATCATCATCAAGGATTTTGAGTCAAATCTCTGGTTTCTGTGCAAAAGCAAATTGAGACCTAAAATTTATGGTTACTCCAGTAGTTATGAAGTGACTCGTGGCACAGTAGAAGAGTCTTCCCACTCAGCTCTACACTGAGCAGCAGCTCTTAAATATTTCTAAGCCTTTTTAATGTGAGAGCCATAAGCACAAAGAAAATATAAGTATGTATGAGAGCCTTGTTAGGCAGGGAAGAGTGCCAGTTTTTCCTAAATTTAGCTAATAGAGCCGTTTAGTGAAACTTCTATTGAGGTAACTGGATTTTGCTACAACAGGAAATGCAAGCTTGAGAATGTTAGCTGCTCGAGGCTAATTCATGGCATGAAGCTGTCTTAATGGATTAATAAACACCACAATGTCTATTTCATATAAAACTGCCAAAGTTCATTTGAGTAAGTTGGACCCCTTCTGGTACTTCTCTCCTCTTATAGTCATTGTTGCTTTTGAGTTTTATCTTGAAAACCCTTGGATATTATCTGTCTATTCAGAAATGTGCCCTTTAACAACTGTTTAAAGCCACTGAAGCCTCTTTTGCTATAAATTTCAGAACAAGGAAAAACTCTGCTTGTAACGTACATGGTGATTTCAAAGGACTTAATAAACCATGTATAATAGTGTCTTTGCTAAATTCATTTGTGGAATATACTGTGCCCTCAGGCAAAGTCATTGGTGGCGATCAGTTACCTTGCTACCCGTTGTTGTTCAGTACAAACTCTAATGTTTTGAGACACAGAAAAAGTGGTAAGTGCCCTTTCCTTAAAAAAAAAAAAAGTCATCAGAATAGAAGGACAGGAAAAAACCCACTAGAATTGTCATGCAGAAGAGCTGTCGACTGGCATAGAGCTAGCACAGAACTGCATCTGACAGTCTCTGCTGAACAAAAGTCCAGCTGCACAGAGATGCCTGCAGCTTTTTCCCTGACAAATCCCTGAGCTTGCTGTTGTATTCCCTTCCTCGCAGCAGTGGTTCTAGCTCTGCTTCCATGGACGCTCCTCCCAGCTGGAGCTTGCCTTTGTTCCTTGCTGTAAATACTCCTAACTTCTGCCTACCTTACTCCCTGGAGAGGTGTCCTGCTGGGGTCTACCAATGGCTGGTAGGCAGAGGTTGGCTGTTAGCCCTTCTTGACATGAAGTTGGGGTTTTTGGTTTCTATTTCTGCTTGGTAATGTAAGGAATGTGCAAATAATTGAGGAAAATCAGCCAACTTCTATTTTTACGTGGGTCAGGCAAATACTACCATTTTTTGTTTGCATTCTCCCACACAACCTATAACTATTTCTTTAAGAAGTGAGAGAACGTTAAAATAGGTTGGAAGTTGCCTTAGCAAAATATCTTTAAAATGAGGTGTTTACCTGCTTCCTTCTGGGTTTCAGGACAGTGTAGTTCCTCCCTCTTAGTCTGTGTATCTAGAGCTGATGTTTCTCACCCCAGGTAGTGACTAAACTCCTGTGTAGGCTTTTTCCAGGTGTCCAAGAGCAGCAGCATCACAGTGGTAGGGATTGCTCTGAAAACCTGCACTCTGTGTGGCCTCAGTTTGCAGCCTTCAGCAGAAATAGTGTTGATTCAGGATTTGAAAGAGGGTGTTTGGCTCAACTGATCCTGTTACATACAGTGCTTCTTACAAACAGATTTTCAGAACTGGGCGAGTAACACTGTGGGGAAACACTTGGGGGTTGTATTTTCTTCCTGTGTCTGACAGCAGTGACCCTTACTCTTAAACCTAATGCCTAACTACTTGGGTTTATTACGATATTTTTGTGTTGTGAACCCTTGTTGTTCAGTGAATACTTCCCCTTAAATTATCTGGAAGGCCTAGAAAAAAGAAGGTTTGAGTCACTCCTGATAGACCATTGCACTCAAGGCATGGAAGCTTCAGCAAAGTGGCTAAATGTACAACATGGGCTTTAGTTCATTGTAGGACTTAGAGGAAGGGAAGAAACAGACTTTTTCTTATTTCCACTGTTCTTACTAACTTTCTTAATGTCAGCTTCAGTGTCAGAGAACGCAGAGCCTACACCTGAAGAACAAGACAAGTTGCTTGACAAACCAAAACAGAAAAAGAATCGCTGTTTCATGTGCAGGAAGAAGGTTGGACTTACTGGTAAGAAATACTGATTTCAGTCTTCTGAGGCTTCTTTAGGCTTTGGACCTTTGAAATGTTCTCTTAAAGGGAAGGTGGGGCATGGTCATCTCAATGTTGATTTGAAATAACACTTAGTCAGAAGTGCTTTCAGCTGACTCTTACTAGATTAGTCATTCATATATCATTTTGTTTTTCAGCCTCCTGTCTTTAAGTGAAGTTCATAATTCCAAATACTTTCCTTTGGAAGTCTGCTTAGCTGAGGAATTGGATGACAGTTCACTAACCAGCTTAGCAGTGGTCCAGTGAAAGGGCTTGAGAACTTGAGTTCTGCAGGGTGAAGGTTCATAAACTAAGATCAGGAGATCTCTAGGAATATGCTCTGTGCTAAAGTATCATGTGATAGGAAGGAATGGTCAAGTCAAATCTTCCTGTAATCACTTAAAAATGTATTATTTGTGATTCTTATGCTTTCTGCAGCAGAGGCTCTTTGGCTGATTGACACTGGTGACTGAGATTTATTGCTAGTGAGTGAACACATTTAGGATTTAAAACAAGTCAGTGTAATTAAGAATGTTGAAATGTTTAACTGCTGTTTCTGTCCACAGGGTTCGAATGCCGGTGTGGGAACGTTTACTGTGGTATGCACCGTTACTCAGATGTACACAGTTGCTCTTACAATTACAAAGCTGATGCTGCTGAGAAAATCAGAAAAGAGAATCCTGTAGTTGTTGGGGAAAAGATCCAGAAGATCTGAACTGCTGCTTCTGCTGGAATACAAAAATCTTCTGACCATCTGCAGATTAAATTGACTTGAGCTTTTTTCCTTAGTCATCAGGAACGTAGAGCAGTGTATCTTGCCTAGACCTTTTAATCATGCATGTCATCAGATGAATAGATCTTTTGTTTTTGTTTTTTTTTTTTGTTTTGAAAATGACTGAACATTATTTTCATTGCAGTTTTCTGTGGCTGAAGACTTAAGTAAACTTTACAAGTATTATCCTTTAAGATCATTTTAATTTTAGTTGAGTGCAGAGGGCTTTTATAACAAACATGGAGAAAATATTGGAGGGCTGTGCTTTTCCAGGATAAAACATGCATGCGTTAACTTTGCAGTTTATTTTCTTGTTGTATATAGCTTTTCTCTGCAGCACAATTTCCTTTTTTTTTTTTTTTGATAATGCCTTGTATGGCACAACTAGTTATCAGTAACTGAATGTATTTTAATCATTATGGCTGCTTCTGGTTTTTTTCCCATTAACGAGAGGTTATACATGTTCGCATATTAGCTTGTTTGCACCCTCTACCTATTTATGTATGAATCATTTGTAATGAGAGTGTGTGCTGAGATTGTGTGGGGTTTTTTGTTGTTTTGTTGTTTTTTTTAATTGGGCTTTGTTTTTGTGTGTGTGGGGGGAAGGCTGTATGCACTTCATTGACTGCAGTTTTCATTGGGATTTCATCCATCAGTTTGTCTGTACACAAATATGAAGAATGATCTGAAGTACCTGTGCTGTATTTATGTTTATCCACGTCTTAACTTTGATTAAATAAAATTTAAAAAAAACCCCTGAGCCCCTGTGGCTGTCACTGGCATATGTAATTCAGATTTCTCTTGCTTGATTTTTATGGGGACCTTCTTCCTTTACTTACAGTGTATTTATTCACAGTGACCTATGTGTATCCCAATGCCTTTTAACCTACAACTATCAGACGCCATAGCTTCCAGAAGTTTTTTTTATCTTATGTATTGATTCTGGCCAGGGAGTTCTCTTTGCTTCACATGCAGTGTGTCACTCATGTGCAGGAGTTTGGGTCATTTGTGAAAATGTACTTAAGTTGAGGCAGACCTACAGCTAAAACAGGTGAGCAGTAACTAGGTTGTGGAACCATGTGTGTGATTCTGATTCAAGGAATTGGAGCTGTGAGGTTTGGGATCCACAATCTGACGGACAGCACTGCAGGAGGAATTGTTCTTTTATTGTGTTGAGGGTGCACAGTAAACGTCTGTCCTCCGCTGTCTTGAGGACAGACTGTTCGTCAACCCCCATTCAATGCCTGTGGTCATCTCTACAGAAGCCACTTCTACATTATAGTGCTATGGAAACTTCAGCCAGTGCTGCTTATCACCAAACCTAACTGCACTAAAGTAGCACCAACTCCTCTGCAGATGGTGCTGATCCGCAGTTGAAATTCCAGTGCGTGACTTGCTGCTGCTTTGAAGCATTTGTGAAATAAATGTAATTGTGTGGCTTTATTTAAAACGTTAAATTTTAATCAAAGCTGGCTCCATACTTTAAAATTTGTAGGTAGAGAACTACATTTAGGATATAAACTGTGCAGCAGAAGGAGCTTTCCCTGGTAGCTATAGAAAGTAGTCTGCAAGACCCAATGGTAAATGAAGTAGCTTGTGCTTGAAAAAATGGCCTAACCATAATCTACGAGCGCATGTGTTTTATAGTAAAGGAAGGAATAAATAACTTACTGGCAAGTTTCAGTAATGGCCTGCCTTATCAGGGGTCAAAGATCCTGTGTTTCCTTAGAATGTTTGCTAAACTTCCTCTTACACAGCACAGACTGTGGAAGAGTGGCAGCATCACCTTTGGGTGTTTCTGTTTGCTTTCCTCTTTGCTGTTACTTCTCTAATCCTTCTCTGTCTCTTCCTAAGCATCTCCTTTTGTCTTTCCTACGTGCCCTCCCCACCAATCTGCCTTTCACATGACAGTGATGCTTCTGGGCCAGGCCAGAAAGAAACACCGTGGATTTCACAGTGTGGGGGGAAACAGTTACGGTTCTGTTTTCTGGTGTCTGAGAGACTGAAAGAAGAAACTACAAGAAATGTGACTGCCTTCAGAATTCACACTTCCTTTACCACCACCTGTTATGAAGCAATAACCCCTCTGGCTCTCGGTTGCATAGTAGGAAATGAGTGTCCACAGTGGGACAGATCTGCATTGGGCCATTCTTAACTTCCACACCCATCCTTCTCTAAGCAATCTAATAAACTTCATTTGGCATAGCTTGGTGCAGGTCTCTGAGTGAAGAATATTGCAAGAGTTTATGGTCCTGATGTATAAGCTTGGAAATCCGCCCTTCCCTGACACCTGAGAATTGTGTGTCATGTTTGTTTGCTTTGGCTTTATCTCTGCATTATCCTGATGGTTGATCTGCTTTTCAATCTGTATTTTGTGTCATCATCTTGAGGTTAGCGGATTAACATTTCAATTAACACCAGCACATTCACAGCACTACACAGTGCTCTTGAGGAAATCTCTGTTATCACAGTGGACAGTGTCTTGGAACATGCTTTCAACATGGTTTTGTTTCATTTTTGGAATAAGCGGGTTCTAAAATCCAAAACCTATAACCTTGTTGTGAAACATCTTCAATGTGTTTAAAACAAGTCCAACAGTCAGCGGAATGGAGTTGTGCCTTAGGTACAGGAACTGTACAGGGAATTTTCCCCAAGTTTGTGCTATGCATTGTATTATTTAAAATAAGATCCCCTTTCAAACAGCACGTTGTGAGGTTGAGTCTCCACTAGTGAGTGTCTGTCATTGATGCTGTTATGTCATCTGCACTGAATCTCAGGCTGTACAAGTTGCTGTATTTCTTGTAATGACTCTGCCAAAGAAAAAAATGTTGAGCAGGAAAACAATTCTTTGTCTTGGCAGTCACAAGTAGCTGACTGTTTTCATTGGAAAGAGGTGGTCTTTGCTATTTAGTTCTAATTTCAAGGATGTTCCCTCATTGGTTTCTAGTGCTGAAAAATGAGTGAATTTTCTCCTGCAGGTGGGAGGAAGTTGGGACTGGGGTGGAAGGGCTGGCCTTCCCTTGTGCTTGGCTGCACACAAGTCTGTTTTTTTGCTGCTGGAACTATGGAGAAAATGGAAAGTCTCAGGTACAGCACTGCAAAACTAAACCGCACACAAATGCAGTTTGAAGTGTGAGTTGTGCAACACCAAGGGCTGCAGAGCTGGTGGGAGAACTGTTCAGTGTGGGCATAATCATTTCGCCAGCACCCTGGCACATAAGTGATCCCTCAGAAGGTAAATGTGTGGATTTTCCTTGGTCTTAGAGCCACCTGCTGAGATCCTTCACCCACAGTGAGGGACCTGTTGGAGGAAGGCCTCAGTTTCCTGTGAGGGTTTATGGAATCATAGAAACATTAAAGGTTGGAGAAGTCCAGGATCATCAAGTCCAACTGTTAACCCAGCACTGCCAAGTCCCACCTCTAAATATAAAATCTACGTATTTTCTAAATATAAATACCTCCAGGAAAGGTAACTGTGAGCAGGAAGACCCTGTTTCTCCAGGGTCGCTGCTTTGCAGGGAGCAATTAACAGCCGCTGACTCAGGCAGACCTCTGGCACTGATTAACCACTGCCAGAGGACCAGGCGGAGGGGTGGGATGTCAACGGAGCAGCCATTGGTTTGGGTCTGAGGACAGAGGGTGGGATTTGATGTTTCTGTGCACCTGGAGACGATCTCTTTCCTCGGAAGGGCCTTAGCACCTGGGACATTGAGGCTGTTGTCTGTAAGCAGGGACTTCTCAGGGCTAAGCATGTCTTTCATCCAAGTAGACAAGGACTCGGATTTTCCTCTCCAAAATCTCCCTTATGGGGTTTTCTCCACTCGGGAGGAGGTGAGTAAAAACAAACTTTGTCCTTTGGGTGTTGGAATTGTTCCAGGACTATGAGAGATCAGAATTTCCCAGAAACCTGGGATAAAGGAAAACCTCAGCCTGAGGCACTTCCACGGCCTTCCTGACTCAAACAAAGCTGTAGCTGCTGCACTGTCTGTTTCCTTAATGCGGTTATTCTGATGACAGCTTCTTTAAAACTGCAAAAGAAATAAGATGTGTTAATACTGATGAGAAGTATTTTGGCTAACATGTACAGTAGTTTTTGTGTGGTTTTGACCACTTTTGTGAAATCATAAGGAGTGAAAGGATCAAACATTATGTAGAAGCACAGCACAGTTCACATTCAATTTTTTTATTTTAAACTCAATACCTCATTTTCTTTGTTACTGTTAATCATTCCATTATCCTTAAGAAGCCACATTAAATAGTGCTCTTGGTGGGTTTGGCTGGTGGCTGCTAAAGCATTAAACCAGGGCACCAAATGCGTATTTTACCTGTTTTTGCATCTGACCTATGGTGTTTTATTGGGCATATATTTATGCAATGCTGCCTTAAATGTGTGCAAGTGTGTTAAGTTTAAAGCTGTGCCCAAAGGCTACATGTTGAGCTGGCTTCAGGCCTTATGTTTTATGATCACATAAGAAAATGTGGTTCACCTTTCTGCCAAGGAGATAGCTCTCAATTCCCATTTTCATGAGTACTGAGCCCATCTAGGCTGAACCTCACACTTCTGAGTGCCTGCCGGGATGGAGCTCCAGAGATGTGTCAACGTAGAGATGGGAAACAAGCCAGAAGGCACGGCTCAGGAGGAAAAAGTGAAGAATTTATCATTGCTCATGGAAACTTCATACTTACCTCCTGTTTTCAGCTGCTTATCTATGCAGGTTAAGGAAAAAAAAAAAAGGAATTTAAACTCAAAGATTGTGATTTTTGATGTGGTATTTTCCAAAGATAAAACCGAGATGGTTTGTTTAATCTCCTCCTAGATGTGCATGCTGTTATCTAGCAAGTTTGGATTATCTTTTTTTTTTTTACTTTCTTCAGTAGCTGTTCTCTGAAGAAAACATCTTCACTCAAACCCTGTGCAAAGTCAGGCAAGGACTTACAGAACATATTTAGGAAAATAATGTTCTAAAAGTAGCCCAATGTTTTAAAGATTTCAGGCTTAAACAATTGATGTCATTCCTGCCTATCCCAGTTACAAATTAACCTGACATGACCTTTAGGTTTTTTCTGCAGGAATGTTTGCTGAATAAATACCTATTACCACACTTGGAATCTTGTCTAGAAATTAAAGGTTAAAAAATATTTTTAATACTATGGATGGTTATTTTGGTAACCTTGTTTTCAAAATGACTGTAACTAGTGTGTCTTTATGTGCTGATGGACATAAATAATTGAAATTTGTCATTGAATGCTGCAGCACTTTGGAGCCCCACACAGCTGTGGTGGAGCTGCTGTGGGTCTGTCCGTGCTGCTGCCCCGCCGTCGCCGCCGGCTCCGCACACGCTTGGGGATGAACGGGGGCTTTGTGTGTTGGGCTGCATCTGTCAGAGAATGCAGCCACACTCCACTGTGCATGGGGGATGCTGCTCCTGCAGCGAGGGTCTGGGCTGGGCTTTGTGTGCAAATTGTGAGTCCTCATCTGGGGTAGGGGTGGGTGATGTAGGGCAGCCTCGTCCAATGTGGGACAGAAATAGTGTGTAAGATGCTTGTGTTCCTGGTACTGTCAGAGGAGTCCAGAGCACCCTTAGTCCTCTAAGAAAGGTCTGTTTCTGTCTCAGATTACATCATTATAGGGATGGGATCCACTCTGCCCATGGTCTGTTTCTGCCTCAGTTCTCCGCTTGTAGAAGGAGAAATAGTGTTTTCCTACTTCAGAGCCTATTCCAGATATATGGACTTATTCTGCAATTATTAATGGGCAAATACTTCTAGGGAAAGGGAGAGAAATGTCTGCTTGTTGTGCTATCCTTTCTCCAAAGGATGAGGATGAAGATCTCTTCCACCTCTCAAGGTCTGCAGGGGATCTGCAGTGTTGCTCTGCCCATAGATATTTTTCAGTGGCCAGGCTCAGACTGGCTCTTCATGGTGCATTGCTGTGCCATCAGACCCTTGTCCCAGATGGATTAAACTCTCCGTGGTCACTGTCCTCCCTCATGCCCTCTTTGGAAGACTTTTGGGTGCAAGCATAAACTCTTCTTCTCCTTCTCCCTCCTCTTGCTGCTTTGCAGCCTCGGCACAGGCTTGGGGTAGCAATTGGAGACCAGATTTTGGATCTCAGCGTCATTAAACATCTTTTCAATGGACCAGCTCTTGCCAAACATCAGCACGTCTTTGAGCAGGTATTTGTCAGTCTGTTCTTAATTTCCACACACATTTTAGAAACATGAACTGGAAATGTGTTGTCAGGCAGGTTCTGCTACAGGGAAAATCATCACAGGTGTGATATCAAAGAGAGCAGGGGTATTGGGAGTCCAAAGGACATTTTCACTGAAAGTGTCATCAGCCTTTGGCAGTGCAGGGAGGGGTCTAACACAAAGAGTAAGTGTTAACTCAATCCTGCTTCTGCCTTCAACACTTCATGGCAAGGAATCAGATGGGATATTAATGACAGGGAGGTTGTGTTGAGGGTAAAGGGAAATACAAACGACCTCTGGTTACAGCTGGTTGAGATATAAAAACTGCCAAGGCCTGAAGTGGTGTGTTAGGAGGGGGTAGTGCAAATATGCTGCAGAGGATTTGTGGTCAGTGGACAGGGGTGTAGGCAGTCAAGAGCAGAGAGAACAGACAATGTGGGCAGCTACCACTGCAAAATCCCAGACACAGGCATCCAACACTAGAATGAAACTGCAGAGCATCTTCGTGCTTGTGAAGGATAAGCAAAAGATGTTTTTTTCTCTGTCCCACCACCACCTCTGTGTCTCTGTCAGCCCACCCTGAATGCCTTCATGGAGCTGGGCCGGCCAGCGTGGACAGAGGCAAGGGCTTTCCTCCAGAGGCTGCTGTCAGCTGGAGAGCCCACCCTGAGGGACAACGTGGAGCTGCGGAGAAGGTGAGGGAGCAGAGAGTGGTTGCAGGCACTGTGAGAAGTCACCTGTGCCCTGTGTTACCTGAGGGACAGGACACGAAAATCAGCAGTCTGAATGTGGACACCTGCCTCCTACATGGAATTAACTGGGCTTTGAACACACTGAGTGCTTCCTTCTCATAATTGCGTAAAGATTAATGTCTGATTAATCCTGTACCTGCCCACAGATCCAGGGTGTCACTCTCTACCTGGAAACATCAAGCTCTGCCCTGGGGTGTGTCTGGACCTGCTGCCTCTCTGTGGAGCTTGAGCAGGGCTGCCCAGGCTTGGCTGGGTTGGTTCTCTGACCACAGCCCCTGCACTATGGCTTTCCACGAAGATGTGGCTCCAAGGGTCTCCATCTCTCCTGCCTCTCCCAGCACCTCCCTCCCTGCCTGTCATGCCTTGACCAGTTTGCCCTCAGCAACCACCTCACTTTGCTAAAACTGAATCTGTGGTCACATATTGGCTTCAGACTTGGGGCAGTGCAGTGGTGTAGGGGCAGGAGCGGAGGACTGTGCCCTGATCCACACTGTGCTGATGGAAAACCTGTGTCTATTAATCCCACACCTTCTTGTGTGTCTGGAGTGATGCTTTAAATTCTGCAGGTGCCTGTCCCAACAACCAGCAGGAGCCATTCCTGCCTGGGGGATTTAGGCCCAGGCACACACATGCAGGAGAGAGCTGAGCCACTGCTTGATACATGGATCTACCTTAAGCAGGGCCAGCAGTTCAAGTCAGCCACCCCAAGAGCCACGTTCCATAAAATCATCCTTCCCACACAGCAGAGGCAGTGCTGACTTGTGTGTGGACAAGGGGTGTTTCCCTGCATCCCTTGGGAATCCAAGCAGCTGGCCTCAGGCGTGCCCTCCTTCCCACTCGCACCCTGACAGATGCTCCCTTCAGCTGCAACCATCCCAGTAACAGCAGCCTGTGCAGTCGTCAGATTTTTCTGCGAGGTTTTTTTGCTGCAAAGCTTTGCAAACTAAATTAAGGAAGGAGCTGGGAGGGTGAATTGGCCTCTTATGTGCTTCTTACGAGCGAGAGCTGCACGTTTTCCAAGAGCTGAAGGCATAATTTTCATTTCAGAGCATTTGTGCCTCAAACTTCTGCAACCATGCACCTGCCTGCCCGTATCGGTGAGTCCACTGCAGCCAAGGGCTCCTTGGCACTGCCCTTTGCTCCTGCCTGGAGGAGCTGCTTTGTTTCCAGCTTGCTCAGACAGACAGATCATAGCTGTGACAGGGAATGGGTTTTGCAGCAGCCACAAGTAGATTATTGTACATAATAAAAGGTAGGTGCTGTCTGTGGCACAAAAATAAAAGCCTAGGGAAGCTCAGTAGCAGCAAGAAAAATTCTGGATGCAATTTCCACTAAATCACGGTTGTCTGGTGGTACATAACTCCTGTCATCAGATTTGCATTGCCAAAGACTCTTGTGACCAGAGCCAGGCAAGAAACATTTGTTTAGTTCCCAACAATTTCCCCTTTTGCCATCAGAAAATAATTCAGGTCTTGCAAAATTTTTCAAGACAGATACTTTAGCGTGCCATCATAAACAGGCATGAGTTTCCATTCCCAGACCATTACTCTGCATCCCAGATCTTACCAGCACCTCCATGAGAGCATGGAATGCTTTGGAATTACTATATTCAAAGAGAGATATAAACATTTTATTGCTTTTAAAAGAAATTTATATTTGGACGAAAACTAACTTGATCAAAGACACTCAAGGGTATGACCTTCACAGGAGCAGGGTTATGAACTTACCGATTTCCCATCCAAGTTTGTTCCCATTGGGCTTTTGGCTTCCATGAAGCACAGCCCTGGTCTGGGACAAAGCCTAGCCTGTCCTAAAGGAACCGTATGGAGTTCCTGGCAGTATGACAGGTCTGTATCACGGAGTACAAGACATTTAGGATTCCACAACATTTATGTGCAGCTCTGTCCTGTGTGTGATTCTTGCTTGTCCTGAGTGGCTGGATCCTCTGCTGGGAGGCTGGGTCTGCGGGGGATAACTTACTGCTGGATCCTCCTGGAGCTGCAGGATAACTTACTGAGCTCACAACAACATAAGGAAAATTCACTCTCCCAATTTGAGGTTTTTCACCCATTCTCTCTGGTTTCCCGTGGATCCGAAGAGTGGGAGCTGTTTGCAGGGATGGCAGCAGAGGGCAGCAGATGTCCTGAGTATCAGCCGAGTCCCTCCACTGAGTACCACCGGCAAGAGGAAAAGCGCTGGGAATTGCCTTGTCTCTTGAAAGATTGCTGCTGCATTATGTCCTGCACTTTCCCCCCTCTTCTATACTGGAGCTTTAAAAAATAAAAAATCCATTTTTTATGCATAATTTATAGGTGAACTGTTAATCACCCCTTTATGCTATTAATTACATCCCTGTGCTCAGTGCTCTCATTGTCTCCTTCTCTGCTATTTTCATTGCCAGCGCTGTGCTTTAGCCCCTGCAGATGAGGGACTTTCCTGCCATTGATCCCTATTTCATGTCTTCCTTCTCGTGCAGGAGATTACACTGACTTCTATTCCTCACGCCAACATGCCACAAACGTTGGGATCATGTTCAGGGGGAAGGAGAATGCTCTGATGCCAAACTGGTGGGTAGCTTAGGTTTTTTTCTAGTGCAGCATTATGTTGCAGGCTCATGGGTACATACATAAAACTTTTGAAAGATCTGAGTGGTTTTTTAGGAACATGCTGATTTCGGTTCAGAGCAGATAAGAATCTGTGCTGTCAAGAATTCAATACCAGAACTGAAACCCACGTGGCCCCAGCCTCACCTGAGTGGGCACTGCATTTTTTTGCAGCAGCCACACCAGTGCAGCCCCCTGGATCAAAGACAGATTTAGCTAGGAAATTTTCCTTTTCCTAAGTGACAAGAAAGCAGGATTTAAGCTCCAAGGAATTAATCGAAGCAATGGCACAAAGGGGCATTAAGACTCCTACATGGCTTTGAATTATAGTTCGTTCGTGTCTTTATGCCTGAGAAAGGTGCTGATGTCCATGCCCATCTATGCAGAGCTCTCCTCGTGCTTCACCCCCCTGTGGTGCTTCCAGCCCAAAAAGCTGCTCTGGTACCCAGCTAATCCATGCTCTGTGGTGCTTTTTAACAAGGCTGCACTTACCTGTTGGCTATCACGGACGGGCATCGTCTGTCGTGGTGTCAGGGACGCCCATCCGGAGACCTGTGGGGCAGATGAAACCTGACAATGGTGAGTCCATGGTAGGATTTTTATGTGGATTCTTATTTATTTTATTTTTCCTCCACATCATGGATTAGTGGAGAGGAAGGGTCTGGGATGCCTTGTCTAAAGCCCAGCCTGGGATCAGGGCAAGAGTAAACCCTGATTTAAGTTCATCTTGTGTGTTTCTATGCCAGGCAGCAGCAGCTGTTCTGTTTCTTCTGGACATTACTTCTATTTCCCTACCTGCTTCCCTGATGTAAAATACTCTTTCTTCTACCTGCAGATAAACCTCCAGTGTTTGGTGCTTGTAAACGTCTGGATATTGAGTTAGAGATGGTGAGATGGGTTCTTTGGGTTTTTTTCTTATCACTTGAAAAGCATTAAAAAAGAAACAGGGAAGAAAGTGTGGGTTTAGCTGCTTCTAAACTGAATGTCCCATAAGGTCCATTCCTGTGTTTTCTCTGAGCAGTCTGTGCAGCAGGGGTAAAGGTTTCTGTGGAGCAACCCTTTCCTTCTGAGGAGGATGAGGGTGCATTAGCTCACTGGGAGGGTTGCTCATACAGCTTTCAGGCTGGAAACAGCTCAACTGCACAAACCTGAGCACCAGTGCAGCAGTCTGGTAGAAGGCAGGCAGAATTTTTTTTATCAGACACCAGAGTCTCTTGTCTGGTTAGCAGTTACCTCTGCACCACAGCCAGGATCTTTCAATGGATGCTGTGAGTTTTGGAAACACATGCTTGAGTTTAGAGCAGAGTAAACCCAGAGTTCTTGAGAGTGAGATTCAAACTCTTCATCCTCCTGATGGGAAAGATGAAATCTGTGCTGTGGGTATTGTAACAAAGCATACCAGGAAAGCACATCATCTTGTGGCTTAGTGTGGTCCAGAAGGGAGAGTTTTATGGGATTGTTCATTAAGATTTATGTAATTTTAACAATTTATATAATTTTTATATGATTTATTCCACATCCTTCCCCTTAAAAAATCAAAAGGAAGAAATGTAACATTGATGGAATGGTACTAAAAATGAAGTGAAAGCCTTTAATGCTGTGTGCTTTGTAAATCGATGCTATAAAGGATGAAGCAGTTCCACAAAGTGAGGTACAGGAGGTGGTGCCACACCTCTGCTTTGCATCCTGAGTTTTACTGGTGGCTGCTGCAAAAGCAGAAGAAAAGCTTCTCTATTGTTGGCAGAAAGAGAGAACTGATTCCCCACAGAATCCTCTGTCATGTGCTCAGGCTGTCATTTCCCAAGGGAGTGTGTGCAGGCACTCAGTTCATGACCTGTTTTACTTAGTGGGCACATTTCTCCATCTGCCTCCTCTTCTCCACTGTCACAACAGGCTCCAACCACGTTCAGCATCCCCTTAGATGACTTTGAACTCTTTCCTGTTCCCTGTCTGCAGCAAACAGGTCTTTTCAGTGGGCAAACCTGTTCTGCATCCGGGTTGTAATTAGGAGGGACCATTTTTTGCTCCTGCATTTTGACAACATCATGCCCTTGTTTAGTGCCTGTCTCTTAGCAACGCAGTACTCTTAAGTAATTCAAGCCTGCCAGCTTCATGGAGGGGAAGAAAGAGGGAATAGGGCATGGGTTTTGTCTAAATGTGTATGGGAAATGAAAAAAACCCCATCCTGTCCAGCCTCTGTTGCTGGTCCCTGTAACTCTCTGTGCAATAAAGATTTTTGGCTTCAAAGATTTAATCAACGTGCTGCTTTTCAATTTTAGGCATTCTTTGTGGGTCCTGGAAACAAGTATGGGGAGCCAATTCCTATCAGCAGAGCCCAGGAACACATCTTTGGGATGGTCCTTATGAACGACTGGAGTGGTAACCAGTGCTGCAGGAGTGTGCCTGGAGAGGGGGTCACAGTGTCATGGAATCCTTAGAGAGGGATAAATGACATATTTTAGTAGTAGGATAGTTATCATTGATATCACTGAGTATGGTTGAAAGGGATGAAAATGAAGTTCTGTCTGTATTTCTCAGTGTCTATATTAATCCATTTTCAATCAGTCAGTAGAACCAGAAATTGCTGCCTAATGAAGATTTATTTACTTATAAAAGAGCTAATATCAGTCTAATTTCTTCTGCACAGGGATGGTGCAGCCCTAAGGATGGTGATTCCAAGGATGGTGATTGATTTCAGTGTCAGAAGTAAAAGGATTTGGCCATCAGAAATCCCTCAGTCTGTACAAAAATTTAACTAGTTGAAATTGGCCCTGCAACTGGCGAAGACCATTAGCAGGGTGTAAAAGCATTAATTAAGCTGAAGATAAAAATACTGGTTATATAGCGATGGCCTGATTTGTTTTACTTATTGCTGATTTTTCTTCCTAATCTAGCTGGTCAAAGAAAATTGTGTTGCAGGTCCAAAAGGGGTGGATTTAAATTAGGATTTGGGCACAGTGGATAGAAAATCACAGGGGTAACATTTCCAATTCATGATACCCTTTCACAGGTCTGATGGCCATGGAACTCCTAGGATACATTTAACTGCATTGGTTTGAATTTTTTCTTCCTAGCCCGTGACATCCAGAAATGGGAATATGTTCCTCTGGGTCCTTTCCTGAGCAAGAGCTTTTGCACAACCATCTCTCCGTGGGTTGTTACCATGGAAGCTCTCATGCCATTTGTGTTGCCAAACCCTGTCCAGGTTAGCAAGAGAAAGGGTTGAAATAAAGGAAAACATCAGCAGAGCTGGAAGGTCCCATCAGTAGAGATCACTGAGCTGTATCAATGCTAAGCACTGTCTTCATGGAGTTTACAAGTGGGATTCTGCTTTTGAATATATGAAGGCACCCAGGGCCCTTTGAGTTCAAGCTCTTATTGATGCGACTGTCCCTGGCACACGGTGCCCTGAGCTGTCATCCTGCCTGAGCAGGGTACAAAAATCATCCCCTTTAAAAGACCTAGAAAATGAACTGATCAGAGAGCTGCTTCTGGGTCTTTGGTAGCACTTGGCATCCAGCAAGCAATGGAGAAGGTGGACTGAAGCCAAAACATTTTGTTCAAGCATTTCGAGTTGTCTGCATTATATAGGTGTTTAGTTAAAATTAAAAAAGATAACAGAGGCTTGCAGAGACCTCACTTTCTTCTCTGTGCAGGCACAGAGCAAAATGTAGTAATGCTGTATTTGTTTTGGATTAACATCCCCACTGAAATGATGGAGATGGCTTTTGGAGCCCATGTGTAGAAAAAGGAATTGGATTATATGGATATCATAGCTGTTTCAGAAAGATCTTTAAAAGTGTGTTCATGACACCAATCAAAGTGATAACCTGAGAAGTAAGAACTGCTCAGTTCTGTGAATTGAATAGGGTGGGCAGCACCGGCTGGGGAAACAAAAAGTCATTTGGATGGGTTGTGGAATTTTTCTTTTCAGTTTGTTGAGGCTGTGGTGCCCTTTATATGCTTTTAGGATCCCAAGCCACTGCCCTACCTTCAGGATAAAGAACCCTACACTTTTGACATCAAGCTCTTTGTTGCTATTAAAGGTATGGCAAAGCTGAGTGCATTGCAAAGCTAAAATTGTCAATTAAGGTTTGTGGAACAACCAGGTCTTTCAGACAATTTGCTCGTGGTCTCACAGTCCTTTAAAATCTTGCCCAGACTGCCTCTGTCAGAGAAAGAGGCAAAACTCTTCATGCTCCCCATTGGCTCTGCAGGAATGTTCCAAGGAGGGAATGCCTCCCAAATGCTCAGCTTTTGGTGAGAAGGGTCCCTGTGGGGTGTCCTTGCATGGGCAGGGGTAAGTGGGGCATGGAAAGCACAGATGTAGGTGGGATTCAGATGTTAATTCAGCTCAGCCCCAAGCTCACTGCCTTTCTGACCACTAAGTCTGGGTGTTGCACCTGTAGGAGAGCAGAGTAGGAAATGGGCAGCTTGTAGCTACTCTGGTGCTATCCATGCACTTGTTTTCTATGAAATACTGGTCTGTGTAGTAATAGAAAATGTTATTACTGGTTTCTCACTAGAGGTTGCAATGATAAAGAAGTCTCAATCCATCTGTAAAATGAAAAGACTCCAACATCATTCATCCAACAAAAACAAATTGCTTCTCTCTTTATTTTCTGCAGCAGAAGGAATGAGCACACCAACTACTATATGCAGATCCAATTTCAAGGTAAGACTCCAGTATCTTTTGTTTGTTTGCAGTCTTGCTGATGCCATCAGCTCCAGCCTAAGGCAGTTTAAAACACTGGTTTTTGCATTAGAATCATGAAATAGAATCATGTAATCACTAAGGTTAGAAAAGACCTTCAAGATCATTGAGTCTAGATGTTAACTCCCCACTGCCAAGTCCCCCACTAAATCTCTCACATCCACATCCCTTCTAGGGGTGATAATGATTCCACTACTTCCCTGGGCAGCTGTTCCAATGCACCTCAAGATCAGACCCAGTGAGTGTCTGTGTTGGCGACAGAGGGAAAAGATTGGAGGGTAGTGCTAGTTCACCCCTGTGAGATGGAAATGCCCGAATGCTCAAGCACTGAAGGAGGGGCAGCTCTTTCTGCTGCTTGGTTTGGAGTGCCCAAAGCATCCTAAATTGTGTGCCCATTTGGCAGGGAGCAGTGACAGTGGAAGAGGGAATTGCCTCTTGCCATGCCAAGGTGAAATACAGCTCTGCAGTCCCAACTCTAATTTAGATGCAACTCATGGCTGCCATCCTGGGTCTGCCCCAGCCCTTCTGTGGGCAGTGTGGTGTTTCTGCCTCTATCCCCTGATTGAGGCTAGGAGATTTATGTGCCAGCTGCAGCATTTCTCAATCAATTTTATATTCACATTTGGCTCTTTGCATAGTAATTACCTTAATCAGTAAATCAGTAGTCAGCAAATCAGTAATAAGGAGATTTTTTTATAAAGCCATTAAAATACTGGACTTAATCAGGGAGCCTGGGTCAGTAGTGCTGACCTTAGAGAAGTAAAAGAAAAGGAAAAATCACATCCAGCTGAAAGAAGAGAAATTTTAAGGGACTAAATTGCATATTAATGTATGTGTTTTATAAACTCCATCAGCCATGAAACTACCGAGAATGCAGCACTAGGTCACTCTGGAGATTGCTTTTAGGTTGTAGAAGGTTCCTGATTAAAGAAGGAAACTTTTCTTTAGATATAGTCTTACTAGCATCATCCCAAGAATGCAATACATTCTGCATAGGCTAATGGCACGCCAGAGAGGCTTGTCCTTCTGCTTTAGCCTCCCTCCTCTTTCTTCCAGCACATGTACTGGACCATGAAACAGCAGTTGGCTCATCATTCCATCAACGGGTGCAACCTCAGACCTGGAGATCTCCTGGCCTCTGGCACCATCAGTGGACCTGTAAGTGTTTAAACAATGATAATCACTGAATGCTGGTCAGTGATCCAGAACCAACTGAGCAGAGCTTGGGTCTAAGCCCTATCTGATCTGAGCAGCCATGAAATTATCTGCAGTTCTTTCCCAGGCTCTTCACAATGCTGATTTGATAGCCTCAAAATGATACTGTGGAGTGGTTTGGGGGGCTTTTGGATGTTTTCTTGTTTTGTTTATTTTTTGTAATTGGTGTTTGGATTTTAGTCTCTCCTATAGTCGCTTCCTCAAGAAATGTTTTACAATGGGTGCTAATTAATCTCTGTGCAGAAGCATCCACAAAGCCCATTTACACTTTATGAAACGTGGCTTTGTTATTTCTGCTAAGAATGTAAAAGGTGCAAGGGTATAACTTTTAGTTTCTCCAATGAAGTTGGAGCCAACTTCACAAGCTGTTATTTCCCTTGAATTGCCGTATAGACAATTGTTGCAATAAATGGGTAACTCACACTTTCTGAAAAACCAAATACAAGTCCTGTTCATGCTGTGCCAAAGATGGCCTCAGGTAAGTTGGGGTGCCTATACTTCCATTTCAAGCATTTCTGAGATGTTTTTTGAAGCTTCCAACTATTGTACTGCAGAATGACATTAAAGATTCACAAACGCTCACTAGCTTTGTTCTTCCAAAGAACAAAGTGTAATTAAAAATCTGAAACGTGGCTACATAAATGCATAAATGGATTTGTACAAGTCTCCTCCACTTTTTTCTATTCTTGTCGTGGCAGACCCAAACTGCTTTTGCTGTGTTGAGCACTGTGTTAAATACACCAGATAACAGCTGTAAGCCTTGCTGCTGATAGCCAGCAAGCAATTAAAATGCAAAGGCAGGGAAAGAAGCCAATGTATCAATGAGTTAAATCAACAGCAAAACTCTGTTCTTTAGAGGTAACATACTTGTGTGTCTTCTCACAGCAGCTAGTAGCTGAACAGCAGGAATGATACTAAAAAATTGTTTATTTGTTTACAAACTCTTGCTGCAGGAGCCAGAGAGCTTTGGCTCCATGCTGGAGCTGTCCTGGAACGGGACAAAAGAAATCCCTCTTGGCAGTGGACAGTCTCGTAAATTCCTGCAGGATGGAGATGAAATCATTTTGACAGGTAATGACTGGATAATGGCTCTTACACTGCACCAAGGACACATTTCCATAGACTGATCCCAGTAGGGCAAGCACCTGGAGTGGAGATGGGCTGTTCTATACACCCCTGCTATGCAATCATAGTCGTTTCTGTACTACCTACCTTGAGGCAAAAGCAGGTTGATAGAAATTTCTCTGCCATAAATGCTTTCCAGATTAGATTATTTGCTTTGCTAAGTACTTAATGCTTTTGCTATGCTGGTGTGTGAGTGCTAAGGGGATGGTGGCTTTTTGGGTGAAAGTACCCTGGGACTAGAAACAGTTGATGTATTGTTGCCACCACATTCAAGTTTGCATGTGGAATAGAGTTTGGCAAACGCTGAAAAAAAGTTGTTTTGCAAATAATATTTCATTTGCAACCTAAGCATCTTCAACAAAGTGTGTTGCAAATCAAATATGTGGGAAACAGCATGAAGCCTGCTGGAACAGCTGACCATTTCCCCTCTGAAAAGGGTTCTGCTTCAGAGCTGTTTTGTGTTGGGACATGGTTTTAATTTTAATCTCTATAAACTAAGGATTTTATGGATTAAAATCTACCATGGTGTTTTGTGATCTAAATCCCACTCCCACTTCTTTTTAACCCAAACCCAGTGCAAAACAAATCTATTTTCTCGTTTCCTCTCATCTTGTCAACTCCTTTATGACTTTGAGGGGCAAATATTTGGAAAGAAAGGTCATGAGAAACTTTTGGTTCAAGCCATGCATGTCTTTGCCCTGTCACCTATTGAGTTTTTAGTGAATGTCTTGTGGGATGTCATGCGTCATCAGCTGAGACCCAGCCAGTGCCACCCCTGCTCCATCCTGCTGATGGGGTCAGAGATAGTCTGCACAGGAACGAATGGCTCAGGCAATTGGAAAACACTTACAGGTGTGACTGAGGGCAGAGAAAATGTGAGTGACTAATGCCTGTGCAGCAACCTGAAGGTGTGATGCTGCTATGTGCCTACGTACCTGTGCCTGCTTAATCCAACCAGGACTTTTAGTATTTTTGACAAAACAGTCTAAAATTATATTTTTTTTCCCCCAGAAAGATTTTTAAGAAAACTCGAGAACTTTTTGGTGATAAAAAAAGTAATGTGTGTATTCCAGTCTCTCAGCAATGGCTCTGTGAGTGGTTTTGGTGTTGCTGCAGCCAGAGCTTCAGTGTTTCCCTGTGGCAGCCTATGCAATAGCCTTTAAAATTGTGTTTCTGTGAGGTGCTGCTGGTTTTATAGAGGAAAAATGCTGGCACAACTGGAGACTGAGATGTACTGGAGAGAGCCATAGATGATGAAGCCAAGGAGTTCCCAATACCTCTGACATCCTTCAGCCTCCCAAGAACCTAGTGACTACTTGTGCTGCAATGTGTAGGCATCTGACACTGCTCTATACAGTCTCCCTATATATCCAGTGCAAAGACACTCCTCCAGCAATTCCAAGTGCCACACTGCCCCACAGTTGCCAGTCTCCCTCTTGTAACCAGGAGCTTTAAATCAGGGCACAGTTAGGTATGATGAACATCCCTTTGCATGTTCATGCTGATAATCCTAACTGGCAATGAGCTGCTGATGTATTCCCAAGAATACATCTACATCAGAACAAGATGTATTACTTAAATAAATATGTTGAATCCTGAAAGTCTTTAAATCTTTAGATATGGCATGGTGGCATTGCTGTTGACCTGATGAAGGCACTATGGTCCCAGTGGGACAGTCTCATGTTAACTGGTCTGCTGGCACAGTTTGTGACTGTGGTGATCAGGGCATTGCAAAGAGCCAAGTGCTGCTGGGGCTGTCTGCTGGGACAGTTTGGGATCTGCTTCTATGTAGTGATGTATGGCAGGTCCAGCACTTTAAGGCCCCCTTGAGACAGAGCTAGTGCTATTCTATCCTCTCCCAAGGTGCTGCCAAGTGCCCAACCCATCATTTTTAGTTTCTTGTTTCAACTTCCCATTCTTGTTCCCCTTGTGGGAGCTATTTCAGAGACCTAATGCACAAAATGAGAGAAATGTATTTCTCTCAAGAAGTAAATCTCAGGGAGGGAGCATTGCAAGGGAAGGGCTGCTGATGGTGTGTGGCAGCCGACTCTAAAACCCCTCAGCAGCTCCTCAGCACACACAAAGCTCAGGCTGGGGCTGTCGGCAGCACAGAGCTCGCTTTGTTTAATGTACTGCTCCTTGGTGCTGCTCTAAATCATGGCTGACAGCAGGAATAACTAAACTGGACTGAAATAATAAGCTGGTGCTCAAAGGAAGGCTGGCAATAAAGCCTAATGAGACAAATGGAAGCTGAGCTGAGCCTTACAGTGCCTTCCTCCACTACTGCTTATGGATGGGGATTACTTGCCACATACCAGGATGGTGTCTGTGGCTTTACACAAGCACTTACAGACACTCCTGTCCTTGGGAAAACTTCATTTCAGCCTGCCTGTGAGAGCTGTACCATGAGTTGGAGCTGACCGGTTTGTCCTCATGCTGTGGTAACTTTGGCTGCCCTGCAACCTGAGCCCACCTATCCTCTTCCTCAGAGGAGGTTTCCACTGACCTGTGCTAAGGATGAGAATTAGGATTAAGGTCGGTTCTGTTTAGCTCCATCTTGGCTTCCCAAAGGCAGCTCTTTTTTATTACATGCAGGGAAAGTGATGTATTCCATCCGGAAAATCAATCTCTAACTACAAAATCAGTCCTTAAACTGCAGCATGTGCCAATTGTGTCCTTCCTTTGATCAGCTCTTGTAGCAGAAAGCTACAGTAGGTCTCCTCATCTGTCTCTTCCCAGAATAGATTTCCCAGGTGGGCCAGAAGGCCTTGTCCATGTCCCCTCCCCTGCTTTGCCTTCAGCTTTGCTGGAGGATGCTGTTTCTGGAGCAGCTCAGTTGGCCTGTGGCAGTAAGAGGCACTGCAGCATCTCCATCTCAGTATCATCTCCTCCATCACAAAGGAGTTGCAAGTGATTGAGTTGTCCCATAGTTAGAGATGTTGTCACAGTCCCATAGATTCAGCAGCAGCCAGCAGTTCTTCCACATCTGTTTATATAACAGAAGATAAATAAGTACTTTGAGTCAGATGCCGAGTTTCTCATGGAACTAAACCATTTGATTTTAGGAAGCAAAACAGCTTCTGCAGGGGTAGGTCCTACATTTTAAGAGGGTTTAATGATCATCTTTCTTACTGTAAGCACCTGGATGTCCCAAGAGCAGTCCCAGTGCTGCAGAAAGGGAATCCAGATTTACTTGATTAATTGCAGGGCTGGGCCAGGCAGTGAATCGCTTTGCCAGGTAGATTGATGGTGCTGCAGGTTAGGTTTGAAAAGAGAAATATTGCATTTCTTGTTTGCTCTTGGATCTATTCACTGAACTTGCATATTGCTGTGTTTAACATTTTGTGCTTCTTTTTTTTGTTTTGTTTTTCTTATATTCCTGGGCTACTTGAGCTCTTCCAGGATTTGGGGTTTTTTTACCTCTCATTGCATTTCTGAAATGTTTTCACTTGGTTTTGTTCTCTTTATGCCTTTATTCACTTTTATTCCTGGTAAAGTCCTGCTGTCCTTACAGAACAAGCTGTCTGTTGTTTTCTGTCCCTAGGTTACTGCCAGGGCAACGGCTTCCGCGTGGGATTTGGCCAGTGCTCGGGAAAAATCCTTCCAGCCCTGTCAGATCCATGATAACTGGAGTAAGATGACATCTGAGGAGGAAGAACTCTCCCCCCACCTCTACCAGTCATACTGCTTTACTCAGATTTATTATTTTTATATGAGTGATTGGAATCTTATTATTTTTAATTATCAATAAATATCTTAAAGGTGAATGTAGCTGTCTGGTGTCATAAGAAAAAGATTTTGATGCTAGCTTAAAAGCCTCATAATAGGAATAAGATTATTGGAATGGAGAGTGAGATTATTAGCTCTTCTACTATTTTTTTCATAATTATAAAAGGAGGCTTTCAAGTAAACTTAAATATTCAGAATACTAGTTTGATGATAACAGCTGAGATTCCATGCTGACTTTTTTTTCCAGAGAGTTAATATGCTGGAGATAAAACCCTGAAGGCGAGTTGCATATGGATGTTAAATCCTGTAGGCCATCCTGAGTAAGAGTTACATGACTATGCCCTAGAATAATTTGCAACAAAGCAATTTGGAGATATGATAATCGATACCACTGAAAGCAACATGTAGGATGTCCCTGCTCCCCCTGCCCTTACACAACCAGAGACAACTCTCCTGCCCCAGAACAAAGATTTATCCCAGACCAGAGATGGGAGCCTGTTTTGATGCACCCCTCAAAAGAGCAAGGAGATGCCCTATGCATCCTGATCAACTTCAGAGAAGAGAATTCCCCATTTCTCCCACCCTGTGTACCAGTTTCCACAAGGTCAAGGAGGGAGGGTGAACTTCATCACTGGAGTGATCCCCAGGAACTCACTGATGGCAGTCACACCTTGTCACCTTACAGGGGCTGTGGTAAGAGGACACCAAGGGGGCCAAGCCCCTTCCTACACCCCTAAAAGTCATCTCTTGCCATGGCTTCCCCTTGCCTCAGCCAGTAAACAAAGGCACATGCCACTTTTCTCAAGTGTAAAGGGCATCTGCTCTCTCCCGCTGGCCTACAAATCAATTTAACTCCATGGCCAAGTGCCAAATCACATCAATTAGAGGATATTACTGACTGAAGGAGCTCAGGAGACCAGATAATGAACTCTGGTACAGTGCAAGGGGAACCTGTTAAATATTTGCTTGGTCCTCAAAATGAAGAACCTGATGAGCTGGCTGGCTTTGTGCAGTGACAGCAGGATGAGCACAGGCTGCTGCTTTCCCGGGATGTCCCATTGCTGCTCCCAAGGTCTGCTGGGTAGTTTTGCTGCTCTGAGCCATGTGAGTGTTTGATGTAATCCTGAGAGGCACCTGGTGCTGATCAGGAATGTGAAACTCTTGGCCATGCTGAAGAGGAAAAAGAATTTTAAATTAAAATTAATGAAAAAATGTGACAGTGCAGATAAATCACTGCTAATGGGGCATGTGAAATGAAACGTTCTTCCAGTGCGCAACAATAATAATCGTCCCTTAAAGAATGGTACTTGGAGGATCATCCCCAAATCAAGGATGACCTACCCAGGGAAACAGTGGCTCATTGTTGTTTATCAAGGAAAAGCTATTTTCCCTTCATGCTTTTGTGGAAACTCAGAGCTGAACTAATAGGCAGATATTTATTTAATGTACTCTGACTTGGTCATCAATTTATAGATGTTTTGTAATATCTACTGACCTCAAAGGACAATTTTGAGTCAACACCTTCCCTCTTGGATTTAGAATTAAACTGTGCTGTTCCTCTAAGCACAGCCTGGCTTTGTTCCTGGCAGCAGTAGGAGGACACAGAAAGCATTTATCTGTGGGAGAAATTTCTCTGCAGAAGCAACATCCAAGTGTGCCTTGCCGTATCTGATGTGCTGGAAATGCAATGTCTGAGGAGAGGAGTGCACCTGTACAGAGATACAAGAGCTGATGTCGGGGCAATATGCCATTAGCCATCAGTTTTGACCTTGATGCAAGATTATTTTGCAGCCAGGAAAGACCATGGTGTTAAGTCTTTCTGGTTGCAGGAATACTTAGGGAAACTGTAAGTTCGTAGTGTTCTTCTCAAGCTTTGGGCAACATAAGAGCAAATCCTGCACATGGGCAATGAATTCGTCTCCCAGGGAGCCACCCGGATGAGTCGGTTGCTGCCAGCAAGTGGAGCTGGGCTTACTGCTTTGTCAGGCAGAAGGCTAGTGGTGCTGAGAACCCACCCGGAGTCCAAACCCTGCCAGGATGGAGGGACCCATCCACAATTCCCTCCAAGCTGGATTGCACCCCAGAGTCTCCTGAGCCAGGCGGCCATGCCCAACCCCAGCCCTGAGGGAACAGGTGGCTTTGCATCTGCTGTGGCCACTCTGTGCATCCCAGGGTCACCACCCCCAGTGTCTGGCCGAACATCCCTACACTGTGCCGGGGACAGGTGGGAGGTGGTAAGGTCACCCTGTGACCCCAAGGTGACTGAGCCGATCTTCTCTAGCCTGAGGACATCTGGAGAAGTTCCAGGATCCCAGAAGGTGAAGAATATCTGGAAAGGAGCTCACACACAGCAGGTTTCAGAGGTGAGCTGGACAAAGTCCAAAACCTCCCTCAGGACTGAGCTCAGAGCCATCTGCTGCCTGCTGCATGGATGGGGGCCAAAATACAAGAAGATGCTAAAATAGGAGAGATGCTCTTTTGTGAGCCCAAGGCCACTTTCTTTCCACCCCTAGGAGAAGGTAATGGACTTCTTTGGGTGGGCACTGGGGAGAGGGAGAGGGCCCATAGCCAAGGTATGGCCCCAATGCAGTAAGCCCAGAGCCACCAGCACTGCTGATTCTTGTCCCTCCTGGGCTACCCTGTGTCAAGGGGCGAACAAAGGGTGGATCTGTGCTGCAGTCTGCAGTGCTGCCCTTGAAATAGCAATCCTTTGGCCTAGGACCTGCAGCACTACACCCCACTGCCTCGGGTGGAAGCAGCCTCTGACCCCTGTTCTAGGAAACACACAGGTGTTCTGGGCACCTCCCACTTGTTCCACCTCCCTGTGGGAAGCTGGGACCAGTTTGCACTCTTGTCATTTAAATCGAAGGTCATAGACCTCTCTTCTGGTTTGAGGGAGGGTCTTTATAGGGTAGGGATGAAAAGAATAAGACTCTTGGAGCAAGGGAACGCTTTAGTCTGGGCACTCTCAGTTCAGTAGGCTGAATGGTGCTTAGAAAAGTTTATTTTTGAAGTTCCAATTTCACTCGGATTGATCCTTTTGGATCTTCCTCTTGAAGCTTCTGCTGTACTTAGTTTTGAGCATGGCTCTCTCTGCTTCTAGAAGTTACCTTAGTTTGCTTATAATTTGACTTCCAGCAAAAGTAAAAGAAAAGCTCAAAATCAAAAAAAACCCCAAAATAACTCAGAGATCCTTTCCTCTGCCCTAACATAGCACCAGGTTTGTGGGTTTGTGACCTGGGCGTAGGAGAAGAAAATCCTTCTTGGAGCTTCAGAAGCCTGGAGGAAAAATAAAAACTTTCTGCTGTGTCAGCCACCTGAGAGGCCTCATTTGGGATCACACAGTGTTGTGTGGGAAGACAGACCCTGTGTTCCTGACCAGAGGAAATGGAAACCTGTGTCTAAATGGAAACTACAGCTCTTATGCTGGCCTGGAGCATCCTTCTTGCTGGCTGGTGTTTCATGGTCAAGAGAGGTCAACAGTTCCCAGAAGCAGCTTGTGTTGGAGCACAGCAATCCTGGATGTGATTGATGCCGGGATTTTGGATGAGAGGTCTTGGAGGGATGCAGAAACTGTTTCTGGATTGTTCTGCCTTATCATGGGGTGGTTGTAGAAGCAATGAATCATGCTGCCTGGTAATATTTCATCTGGTTTTGTTATTTTGCTGGTAAGAAAACTAAGGGTAGCCACTGTTTGATACTTCAAGATACATTTTCTTACAGGTCAAAACATTGTCTGGTTGGTGTGTAATGGAAAAGCTGTGTATAATTCATAATAACGCTGTTGGTGTAATTAAGTGTCAAAAGAAAAGCATGGAATAAAACCCTACAACACACTTCAGAATTTAAAGGGACCAATGGCTTTTCAATGTGGCGTTCCTCACCTAAAGTAGTTTTCTGCAGAGATTCTAATTAGAAATGGATGGAATATCATGGAAAAAAATTCGTTTTGACAAAAATGTTTGGGTCAGCAATATTCATAATTCTTTCATTAACCAAGCAGTAATAACTCAAAGTAAGAGACTCTTTCAGTAGCTGCTCAGGGTCAAAGTAGTGACTTTGTGAAGAGGGACAGAGCTGGTAGGTGATATTCAGTGGCTTCTGGCTTTAAGCAGTAAGGCAGGAGGCCATTTCTCAGGCTTGATTGCTGCTTCTGTTCAGAATACCCACACAGTTGCTGCTTAGTGAGAAAGAAAGAGATCATTTCTGAGATTTTAAAATTGATTGAAGGCTTTGGAAGTACGTGAGGGACATGCTGAAGTATTGGCACCATGCTGTTCCATACTAATCTGCTGTAAGCTGTTTCTCCTTCTCATCTTCCCTGATTCACACAAATTTCTTCACCTCAACTCTTTCTCTGCTGCATGTCTTTGGTTTTCCATTAAGTTTTAATTACAGACCTGTACTTTCTAATTTTCACTCTGTTTGCTCCATAGGCAGCTGAAACAAAGCTGGGGTTAACACAGTTAGTGAATGTCCAAGGGAAATGCTGCAGGAGCAGAAGTCCCTGGTGGCAGCTGAGCATCCACTGGCTCAGCCTGTAGGATCAACACCTTTATCAGTGAATACTGAGGGACTGTTTGGGAGCTGGAAGCACAGGGAGGGTCTCTTGTCCCCCTCCTCACTGTGCATCCAGGGCAGATGTGCTTCAGGGCTCAGGACCTACATTGCCCTGCAGAGCATTGGGTGTCCTGGGACCCTCTTCCAGGGAAGCTCTAGGTCTGCCATGGGGATTGTTTCTGCTGCCTGCTCACCCCTACCAGGCACTTCCTTTGATCTGCAGAGGCAAGATGCCTGCTGCTTGAGAAATTCAATTAATTTTAAATATAAAATAAGTTTTGAAAAACTTTGCCTTCCTTATGGCTTCAGCACACTGCAATTTTAATACATTTTTGATTGATTTCTGATTTCCATCTGGGGGCTGCCTGGCCAAGTTCCAGAACAAAACACGGAGTTTTGTAACTAAGTTTATCATTCAACAGTTCTAAATGCCATAGTGGATTGACTTGGATCCTGAGAATAAAAAACCAGGATTTTTAAACTGTGTATTGCTTTAAAAAAAAAAAAGTGTGAGCAGAGTTTTCCTCCTGATTAGCAAAGAAGAGTAGTGGCCAAAGGGTATTGACCATTTTTAATGAAAACTGTTCTAAAAAAATTAAAAATGCAGATGAAAAAATGTGGATTGTAATCAAGAATTCCCATTGCAGCATTAAGACAGTTAAAAACTGGGGATTTAATTTCTGTTATTTAAATCAAATCACTTGAGATGTATAACCGTGAGACAGCTAAAGTAAGTGGTTTGAAGCCTGGTGAATCTGGGTTGTCAAGGTCAAAGACAGGGGGAGGGTAAGTAAGTGGAGAAGGTGAATTTACACTTTCCAGCCTGCTTATAGCAGGATTTTGACACCATGGGCAGCTCAGCCAAAGCCATTGCAATGGTGCTGCCGTGCTGACAGCTGGAGCAGACCAGCACAGACCAGTGCTGAGCTAAGTATGAACTGGGGAGCTGGTGCATGGGTGTCACTCCATGCATTGCCTTGTTGACCTCAAAGATGTAAAACTGCAGAGCTGGCTGCTCCTTTGGGATGACTCCATAGTCCAGCAGTAATGCCCAGTCCACATGGTGTCACTGCAGTCCTTGAGTGTCTCTGGGTGGCTTTGCAGGCTCAGCTATTACTGGGCATTAGTGAGGAACTGCAGGTAGCACAGGGGACCAGGATCAGTCTTGCTCCATGGGAGTTTTATTTGGAGCTCTCTTGAAAAGTCCTTGCCTTCACCTCTCATATGTTTGCTACTTTCTGGAGCACCAGATTCTAAAGTGAACCAGTTAAATACCTGAGATCTGCTGTTCTTGGCGTGGGGATTGCTGGAGTCTGAGCATGGCATTTTTGCCATCTGAGTCCTATGCTGACTTCTGAGATGTAGCAATATGGGTTGAAGCTACCTGCTGAGATCTGTAATGACCCAGCAAGCTGGGGACACCTTTGGACAGCACAGGCGGCAGCAGCTTCACTTCAGTGGATCTCTGGCCAGTATCAATCCCTGTTTCTTTCAGAAAAAAAATCTGTACTGATAGTTCTCTAGGGTGACTGCCCAAATTCAACTGCTGCTGCCATAGCAGCTGCTCTGAAAATAGTGCAAAGACTCCAGTCTCTGCTCCTGCCTAGGAGGGGTAATGATTTACCAGTGGGCTTTAGTCTTTATGGCAAAGTGGGTTCCAGGCACAAAGATCCTTCTGCCAGAGGACTTGCTGCAGGGACAAGCAGATCTGTAAAGCACCCAGCTTTCAGGCAATGGAGTTCTTTTGCAAGATGAAAAAGACGGAGAGATAAATCACAAATTCTTTCAAGAGGAGAAGTTCCCTTGGTGCTTTTTACCCTGCATATCTCATACTCTGTAGCTTCTTCAAAGAAACTTCACAGATGCTCTGTGGTCTTCATTTTCAGTTGCTAGCAGGAGGGATTCTGGTCTCGGTGGCCCTATTTCTTTTGGTATGCAATTTGTTACTGATAATGAACTGATGAAATGCAGATGCTGAAGCTCAGTGCTCTTCCTGACCAGCAGAGTTACCTGAAATAGCCCCTTTGGAAGGGATGAGCTCCCACAGAGTGACAGGAACACTTAGAGTTCCTTCAGCTCTGTCCTGAGCTCCTGAGACTCTGCAGTGGTGTAGCTACACAATGGAGCAGTTCTCTGCTCTCAGCCTCTAAGGAGGGCTGTCAGGAAGTATGTCCTTCTTGAAAATCATGTCGTGTTGTGGGTGTGTTTTAAGATGCCCTGACAACCAGAAGAGAACCACAATAGAGACAGCAAGGAGGTTTTCCATGTTGAAGCTGTTTATTATGTTGGATAAATACATTTGCAACAAGTTTGAGTTATTTCCTCTGAGTGCAATTGCTGGTAGTATGGCACAATGATTTAAAAGAACTAAAACTAGCTGAGGCACTTGTTGCATGCAGCTGAAATTACTACCAAGCCCGGTGATGCAGCCCCTGCTAAAACAGACCTTCCACTGATTGTGAGCACAGATTTGCCAGTGGGGTCGGAGCTGCAGTGATGCACCTTGGGTGGGAGAGTCCTGACTCCCAGGGCAAGGAGGATAGTATGTCTGCTTTAGGCATGATGTTCAGTATTGCTTTTGGTTAAAGAGTAGTGAGGTTGTGCGATTGTAACCAGTGGGGAAAGGCAGAAATTAGAATGCATTTACATTATCTCTATAAAAACAATCACGTTGGCTTTTACACAGTCGTATATGTAAATATGCAAATGTTTATGAATACCTTTTTTGTCAACAGAAGGATGGACTTGACAGGTTCTTCTGGGAAGACAAATACCTTTTTATTCTAAAATAGAGCTAGCAAGAGGGGTCTTTCCATTAGGATTTTCATGGTTTGTTCAGCTAGACCAAAAAATTGGCAAACAATCTTGGAAAGCAAATTTGTCAATTTGCTTCTGCAGCATTTGTAACCCTTTCTTCTCACACAGGCTTTGCTCCTGCAAGGAGAGTGTGTTGCTGTCCCTGCCCTGCCAAGGACATGGCACAGGACTGACCCTGCTCTGTAGTTGGACAGCCTGCTCAGAAGCTTAAACTTAAGCACCTGCCTAAATCCTTTGCTGAACGGAGGCTTATCAGTGACATGTGACTATGCCAAAGAATTCTGCATGCAGATAAATGCTGAGTGGAGTATTGGCATGGGAGGTGTGAGGACAAGCTCTGCCCTTGTTCTGCATCAGCTGTGAGTGCAGGCAGGTGACCTGCAAACTGAAAGCATCCCTAGCCTGGAAATTGAGTTGTTTTGTTATTTTTTCTTATTTTGTAAGTAGGCCCACTCGTATCAAAGTGGGATACAAGACTTAATGACAGAAAATGGGTTCTAAACTTTGGCCTAGGGAAGAGAAGTGTTGCTCTTTAAGCTAGGGCATCCATTTCTGTGGTACACATAGACCCACTCGTGAATAAGAGAACAATGTGTTTGCTCCAAGCATGACGAACATTAACATTCACACCTGAAAAAAGTCCTCTGTTACTGCTTTTTAACTGGCTAGCAGAACCAGGCTAAATAACAGCCTGGTGAGCAATCTGCAGTGGGTAATGGAAGCAGTGGAGGACACTTGCTAGAGAACATCAGGACGAAAGCCAGTCCTCAAATCTCCTCCCTTCTAGATCGGATCTCCTACAGTAGAGATCAGCAAAAATATTGTGGCTCAAAAGATCCATGCAAAAACCTCCATATGGCACATAGTCTGCTATTTTAGGATCTCTGCAATCACAGTGCTGAGCACCTTACATCCTCAGAAATCAGCTGGATATGCAACAAAGCCAGGTACCTTTTGACATGGCTCAAAATACTGCAACTGTAATGAGAGAGTAAGTGGGAGTCTAGACAAGTCCTCTGCCTGGGGGAGAACTTCCCTCACTGTATACTAAGTTTTAGACTTTCCCCCAGAAGTTTTACCAGAAGGAGTTGTAAATCAGAACCTTATTTCCGTGTCCCTATCTGAGACTCTCCAAGTGCTTTCTGGTATTATGAGACAGACAAAACAATATGGGACAGGTTAATATTGTTGTACCCATTTCACTGATGAGTAGATTGAGGGACATAAAAAATTGACTTATCATGATCACTAAACAAATCTATCAGAGCAACAACAGTAACCTACAAAGTTTTTCCCAATTCCTTGCCACAAGCTTCGGCTCCACCTACTGAGTGTTGTCCCATGACAAGAACCTAGAGGTCAGGTAGGATGGTCAGGAAGAAGAGAAATAGTGAAATACCTTTCTTGCAGTTTTGTGCTTTTGAATCTTCTCTGTTAATGATGCTTGTTGTGGTATCTGCTCTGTGTTGCTTCCTTTCAATCCCATAAGCTGAACGTGTCACTAAAAAATGGCAGCTGTGAGCAAACCCTAGAATTTGAGGACCAGAGGACATGTGAATCTTGCAGTCCCTGCCCTTCAAAGGTAAGTAATAAATTTCCAGGGCTATTGCTTCTTGCATAATGGCTGTGTTAATGAAATGAGGAGGAAATGCATCTTACAAATTTATGGAAAAAATCTTCCCTTGAAAGTGCTGAATTCTCCGAGGTAGAATGCATATTATTGTGTGTTACTGTAAATGTTATGCTGAAAATCTGAGTGACAAAGCTAGAAGAAAAGTCTCTCTGCTTATTGCCCTTGCCATTCTAGTCCTGTCTCATCCCACTGAAATACACCTGAAAGAAAAGTTGGATGAAGTTGCCTATGAAATCACTCTTTGAAAATCACAGCAAGTTCTATGTAGTTGACATCAGCAGTGTCCAAGCTCTGCTCCATGGATTTCTCATGGCTACTAAGCTCATAGTAAGCGGTCTGACTAATCCATGGACCCATGGCAGATGATACACCTAATTTTTGCATGAGTAGGACACAGCAAGGTGATGCTACAGGGTCAACAGTAGTCCAGGACCCCTTTAGTCTGAGGGTTTCTACATCCTGATCACTGAAAATATGGCTGCAGTGGAGTAGGGAGTCTGTGCAGAACCAAGTGAGTCAAGAATAAATCTGTTTGTACAACCCTTCTTAATCAGGGGTCCTTCAGCACTTCTACTTAATGATGCTCTGGCATATAAAATCTGAGCCTTTTCTAAAACACAACTATAGTGACCAAGGAAGACACTTGAAGAAATTTATGTCCAGAAAACGGAGAATGTTCTTGTTGCTCGTTCATGGTATTTATGGTTACCCTGGATTTGTGGGAGATATTGAGGGTGGGACAAACTGTGCTAGACCAAGAGTTCTATTAGTAAAAGTCTGGAGAATCTTGTGCTACTTGAGTTACAATGATAACTGTAAAATAACTGTTGCTGCATAGTAGTAAACTGTGCTGCCAGAATGGCTTACTGATATCTTAACCTGTTGAGCAAAAATCGTTTATACTCTGTGCTCTTGGAGATATTGGCATTGCCCTGAATATCTGAAAATGGCTGTTTCTGTATTAGCCTTCCTGGTGGGAAAAAGCCCCCTGGACCACAGCATTTTATGGCTCTGTCTGGTGAAGTCCTTTCAGTCATCCAGATGCTGCTCCTCCCATGTGGACGTAGGGATGGCACTGTAAGGGTCCATGATGACTTTTGCACAGCGAATAATCATCACAATCAAGAAGAGGCAGAGGAAAACAAAACATGCCAATGTCAGTCCCTTGTCCACGTCAACATACACGGGCTCTGGGCTTGGTCCCTCCATTGCTTATGCCGCGCTTCATCTGGGTTTATATTTGTTCCTAACATCATCAACCACCTGAAAAAGAAACATGGTGTCAGGCACAAGTGATTGCTGCTCCTGGGTACTGGGGAACTTGGGGATAGAACTGGAAGCAGAAAAACTAATACATTCTTGCAGGGAAATAAACCCACTGGAAATGTCATAGCTCAAGTAACTTACAGCCATGAGCAGATGAAACCTCATCTCCATGTTAATTTAGCCCACAAATGCTTCTTGCTAAAATATTAGACACTAAAAAGAGATGTTAACAAAGAAAGAGAAGCAGTGATGAATGAAAACTAGCCACTTGAAATATGATCTCTTAAAAGAGTCACAGACACTGTTCTTGTCTCAGCATTTCCTAATCATAAAAATATTTCCATTCCCCTGCTAGTGTGAAAGATCAGACAAATGGCAGAGCAGACTGTTTCTATCCCAATTTTCCTCTCTGTCCAAACATTCTCTGTCTCTTACTGGCACAAAGCAAAGTGAAAATTATGCATACTTATTTTCCATAATCTTTTGATTTTCAGTACTCACAGGTTCTCCAAGCAGAAGAAGATTTTTTAGGAGCAATATAATTTTTAACTGGATATTTTATCACCCTGAGAGGTAGATGTGATTAATGATTAGAACAAGAATTGTCTCATTTGATGCAGATGTCTGCATAGCTGAAGGTCTCTTTTTGAATCCATAACGAAAATGGCTTCAGCAGTGATCGAGACCCTGCAAGTTTGCTTCTGGACACTTTATCAGCTGGTAACACAAATTGCTTTGCATGATGATGCTGAAGGAGAGAAACTGACCTGACATGGAATTGAGTCACTGCCCAGGGATGGGGGAAACTTCCTGACATTCATCTTTGGCCAAGGTGGAAGGTAGAATTGTTGAGGGTTACAATGAAGATCAGGAATATGGAATGCTTCTTTAAAGTAAACAACAAAATCAGTCACATCAAATGCAATAATCGACCTGAGAACCAGTCCTTGCCTTATTTGGAGAAAAGAGATGGGAATGAGAAGATATTGAACCATAAGGAGGATTAGGTGAAACTTGGGTATCAAATAGCCCAACTGCTCTCTATCGCTACATTAATGCAATGAGGAAATCTCAGGTACAAGTTCTAATACATAGACAAGTTTGCCTAGTTATTGTTTCCAGTGAGCTGATGCTGCTGGCAGAGTTATTGCAGTAGGAGTTCACATCTGGATGGAGCATCACGTTCCTGGAGCATCATGCTGTGCCAGTGGGTGCCCCAGTGACTCCTGAACTCCTGTGCCCTGTGAATCTTCCTCAGGGTAAACTACAGACCTTTTATTTTAAAAGTTCACAGTTTCTTCTCTGTTTCATAATTTACTCCTTTTCAAGTTGTTTTCCAGCCTTGCAACCTTTGGATCCCACAAGGCAAGTATAAATCAGCTGGGCTCTTCAGTCTATTTTAAGCACAAGAATGTCAGGATTTTTTTTAATTTTCTGAAAGCATAGAAATTACTGCGACAGCCAGTCCTGCAGCAAAGAGATAAAAGAAGCTGATGCTGATGACACAAAGTGAATGAGACCAAGGAGACATCTCATGATCTCATGTATTTAACAATCACGTCCTTAGGAACTCATGAAGAAATCACTAAGGAGTAGGGTCAGGCTCATAATGCTCACCTGGGCTGAGCAGAGGTCTAATATTCCCAGAAGACTCTGCTGCTACTCTATTTCACCAGCCAAGAGATCTTACATTGCCATTTATAACTTCATTTGATGAAAAAAGGGCTAGTCAGCAAGGCTGAGAATTAATTATGAATACAAAAGAAAAAATATTTTCAAAACTACTAATGCATCCCAGTCCTTTCCTGCAGTGCTCTTGTGAAGGTCCAAAAAGGATGGATGTGATTTTTTTTTCCCTCCTGACATTCTGGCTATTGTACCATGTGGGGTTATTTCACACTAAGTTACCTCTTGCAGAATATCAGAACTACCTGGTAATTTCCAAGAGAACCAATCTTTGAAGGAGAGCAGCATTTTCAGTCAAATGTGCTTTGGAAAGATGAGTCATTTATTTGGGAAATAATCAAAGGTTTCAAGTAGAGTTCCATCCCTTGGAGGTTTTTCTCCTCAATGGCATCACACAATCTCATGGGAGCCTAGTTGCTGCATCCCTCTGCTTCCTTCTGCCCCCAGGCCTGTGGCTGGAGGATGCTTCCTAGGAAAACTGCTATGTAGCCCCTCTTCTGATGGCATCTGAGTTGTAGTTGGCAGAGGACAGTAAGTCGCTACTGATGGAGAACATTTTTGGGAGGACTGGGCAGAAGTGCCTGGCTTTCCAAGTTTGCTCACCTCACTCACAGCTTGGCTGCTCACCTGAATCTGTCTGTGTACCAGCACTGTCAGAGTGGGAAGCCTCCTCACTTGTCAGAGCCACACATAACACCCATGCTCATCTGAGTCACAGATGGGTTGGGTGCCAGAAGACATTTGATGGTGTTCCATGCTGCTAGTTACTGCAATTGCAATCCAGCAGGCTTGGCAGTGTAGAGTTATTGGTGCTGAACAGATCTAGGTGCTGAAATGGAGTTGTATCTGAGCAGTTGTGACCAAATAAACTTATTATGGCTGGAACATATCACTGTAATAGATCAGGCATATTTGGATCAGCAAAAGAGAGTACCCAAATGTAAAAGAAATTATTTGGATATGTTCACCAGGACTAGTTCCTCTCGAGAAAGTCCAGCTCCCAACTGTTACCATGGTCATGCTTTGTCCTGCTCCCTGCTGTCTGTCAGGTATTTGTGTTCTTCCATCTTTGTAACAGGTGCACTTATCCTGCTTAATTTCCATTTCCTTGTCCAGTGCCTCAACTCCCCTTCTCATTTCCCTGGTGCCCAGCGGTACAGCCAGGCTTGGAGTGGGGTGTGGAAGTGTCAGACAGGTTGAAGCAGAGTTGGTCCATGCGGGGGGAGGCTCTGCCTACACATCTACCATCTATGTCAGCCCCAGGGGGGATGTGCTGTGGAGGTGAGCAGAATGGTTCTGCAGTCAGTTTATCTCAGTCTGGCTTGTGAAATCCATCTGTGCTATTGAAATCAACTCTTGCTCCTGCTACAGACTGGTTGGCTGGATGCTTTGCTCTTGTTTACTAGCATGGCTAATGTTGACAGCATTGTGTGCGGGGGAACAAAATTAGATCAGCAGAAACAATTACAAAGTTTCACACTTGAATGATGAAGTTTTCTCTGAGTAGCTGAATTGTGGAAAATTACTTTTCCCCCTCTTGACAACACTGAGCTGTACAATTGTATTTTTCTCAATTTCTGCAGATTTGTTGAAAATGTAATTTGGTCTAAACAAAGCCAAAATACGAAGAAGGACAATCCCTGGTTCAAACTATTAGGCAGTTTAGCAGCCCTGAGTGTATGCTCTGCTGTAACCCCTGGGATGGTTGAGTGCAGTCTCTCCCCCTCTAACTCCTCTGGGAATAGGTGGGTGCCACAGACAGGCTCACCCAGGGCTGGAGCTGTGCTGGCTCATGGGTGCCATGTAATTCAGTACCAAAAGTGACTCTGTGCACTTGTCTCCTTGTTGGTTGCAGAGGGCCAGGACCAGGCAGCAGTTGTGTCCCTTCAGTAACACTGACATTATCTAGTTTTGATGCTCAGCTTGTTTTTGTCTGACCAATCTTGCAATCAGGGATGTGGACTGGGGATCAAGAACTTGAATACCTCCTGAAGAATCCATCCTTAGCATTTGGTCTTTGCTGTTTATTTTGTTTCCCAGTGCTCTTTAGATGAGGGATTGCCACAGAAGAGAGGATATATTCAATTTTTATGACCTTATGTACACAAGCAGGCAGATGTTGGCATCCTCTTTAGTGTACCAGCTCTGTTAGACAGATACTTGTGCTCATCAGTCTGCCTGAATTTTCCTATCAGTCTTACCTATGCAAGATACCCTAAAAATGTGCCTCTATTTTTTTTTTTCTTTGACCTGGCAATCTTGGCACTGTCACTTTAAATATAAAGTAATAATATCTCACATACATTGCAGAGAGCTAATTCCTGTGCTGGTTAATCATGTTCCAAATCATCTCAACCTATAGGATATATTTCAAAACATTCTCTTTTCTATTTTTTTCTATACTTTTTTCTCAAAACAACAGATGTACAGGGAGGGAAGGGAAATGATGTGAGTTCATGTATGCAAGCAGATCCCTACCTTCCAGACCTGGGTAGGAAGCCTGTCACATCCCAGCATAGCAGCATTGTGGAGATAAAATCCTCACTGCAGTCATATTTTAAAAGTTTTGTTAGTCAGTGGGGCGTTAACGGCGTTCAGGCTCCGCTCAGGTTCACCTCCACCCAGACCTGGAAGCAGTTCTCACCGGTGTGCTCTGAAAAAAAAAAATAATAATTGACAATTGCTCCTCAGGCAGGATGTGGGCGTCACGGGCTCCTTAAGCGGTTGGGAATCACTCCAGCGACAGCCTGAGGCAATCGGATACAGTCACACACAAGATGGATTTGTTTGTCAGACATGCCCTAGAAGAACATTTATGATACAAAGAGTGATGTTCAAGCCCAAAGTCACACCAACATTTCTTCTTAAATAAGCAAAACCCCCCATTTTTAGTTCACAGTGAAAGATCAACTAGGTATGACAAGATACTGCTCAGGAGTCTGCATATTTAGTGAGGTTTTGGATATTTTAACCTTTTTTTAAAAAAAAAATGGCCAGAATTTAAGTGAAATGTTTCACTTGCTTAAACAAAACTACTTGATTTATCTGAACAGATACAGAAGGACTTCAAAAAATACTAATTATTTGCAATATTTGAAGTCCAGTTTGGGATAATATTCTTTTTTACACAAAATAAGTTCAACCAGAAAAACTCCTAAGATTTGCTGCATGACAAACCCGTTTCTATCCACACTGATATGGAAAGGAGTTCTACAAAGATGTAGGATGCGAAGGCTGAGAAGAACAAGACAAAAGATGACCCCAAATCCCTCGTGAAGGGACTCAGCTGGGCAGGGTGTTGCTCAGGCAGAGGAGTGGAGGTGAATGGCCAGGAAGGAAGGTGAAGTGCTGCTTCAGATCTCTATTGTGTGTGTTTGTCAAATGAAGTCACCTTCAATTTGAAGTTCAAATCTATAAAGGAATAGCCTGGACACTTAATCATGCTCTAATATTCTTAACAACCTATTTTTGATTAAAAACTCACTGCCTCTGAGCACAAGAGTCAAATGCTGTAGATAGATATAGACAGATGAGCTTCTTGCTGTAACCAGAGAGCAATAATATGACTGTTAGCTTACTCTAAAAACTAATTGTCCTTTTATACTTACAATTCTTTCAGCAGAAAATCAATACTTCATTTCAGTAACTCTGTCTTCCTACGAGCATGATTTCTCCTGTGTACCTATAGCTCATAGGCAGGTTTAATCTTTGTTTTCACCCCATTGTTCAGTTTTTTGTTTCAGCTGTTGTTTTTTCTTTTTCTTGCTTTACACATTGACTTTAAATCTTTATGCTCAGCTTAATTTATGCAAACTCCTTTATTCAATCTAGCCCTCTCAGTTATAGTCAAGAGACAAACACTCTTACTTCCACACACTTGCTTTTAGCCAGTTTTAAATCACTGGATGTCAGTATTCCCTCAGAAGACTAAGGACATCATTTACAAGTGCCCAAAAAGTTGAAAACAAATAAGAACATAAATCAATCTGGTGAAAGTTTTAAAATTGCTGTTGCACAAATGTTTCCTTCTTACATAGCCCCATGGCAAGAATAACATTAATCTTCATTGAGAAAGAGATGCAACATACACTTAAAATAACTGTGGGCTGCTTATAATTTGAGAGCATCCTAAATCAAATAATCATTTCTCACTCACTTAAGGAGCATGTGGAATTATTTGTTAACAAAAGACGAAAAAATAGATGGCTGTGCTTGGGAGCACGTTGCTGTTTAGAGCTATTGAGTGAACTGATGGACAGTTGGGATCGGGAGTGAAAAGAGCCTCCAGCCTCTCAAAGCTTTATGTGGATAATCCTTGATTAAACTTTGCTGAAGTAGGAGCCTGAAAACATTTTGGAATCTTTCTCAGGGAATGGAAGAGGTACTTCAGAGGTAAAAAACTGGAGTAAGGATCAATGATGGATGTTACGGATTGCTGTTAGCTGAACACAACGGTGGGAAATGGTAGGAATTAAGTAACATGTATTGGTTACACAAGGGTAGGTAAGCCAGGAAGAAGTTGTGATGCAATCCATTGGGGAGCAGGAGAAAGGATATCAGTTCTCTCTCAGGTCCCAGCTCAGGGGTTTTGGTGCACCGCCCCAGTACTGTCCCTGGCTGGCCTGCATCTGAGCAATGGGAGAGCCAGTAGCCCCAGTCAGCCCCAACAACATGAGCTCCATGTCTCCTGTGCGTGCTGCAGGGAGATTCCTCTGGCTCTCGGTATGTGTTTCTGGGGTGGTGTGAGAGCTGCAGTGATTCTCTAATGTGCTTCAATCCAACCTCCTTGCGCTACTGCCTTCCCCCCTCCCTGCCCCCCCAGGGCTGTTGGGAACATTGTTTCATCCTTTAGTGGATAATGCAAGGAAAAAGCAAAGCAATACCTGTGATATGCAAAGTTGAGATGAGCTTGAAGGGGGACATCGGTGTGCAGCAGGACCACCCTTCACTCGGTGCTTATTTTGATAAGGGGGCTGAAGCTTCTTTCCTTATCACTGCTGTGAGGCAGCGTGTGCATCCCCTTCCAACATGGAGAGGAGCAAAAGTAAAGGAGTCTTAGAGAAACAAATAGATTTGGCTTTTAAGCCAAAGCTTGTAAGGTCTGCATAGATATAAGCTCTTTTTAATGGAGTATCTGCTTTTTAAACTCTCTGCTGTTTAAATCCTCTGAAAGGAGACAAACATGCCTGTTGGTCCTGTCAGCTATTTTTTAAATTAAACCACGGCTGTTATCCAGGAGAACTTTTAGCAAAGCAATGGAGAAATTTTTCACTGTAGCAAAGCTGACAGGGAGGAAAAGAGAAGAACTTTTTTTTCTACTAAAAGACAGAAAAATTTTATCATTTTATTTTACAAAAACAAAAGGTAGAAGTGGAACAGCAACTCCTTTTTACATTTATATCTGCCTTGTGGTGGTGATGTGCAGTATTCTCTGACTTGCAGGATACTTCTCAGAAACACATATTTTTTTGCCCTGTCATGTTTAAAAACTACATATCTCTGGATCAGGTTGAAGCTGTATCAACATTCTGACATTTGAGGAAAAGTATTGTGGATGAAATCTCGAACAAAATAGCTTGGTTATACCTGTAGAACTGCCACAAACATTGGCATAAAGAAATCACATAGCATCTCTTCATTTGCAAATTGCTTATTTTATGTTAAAAGTTAAAATCTCACAAAGAAAACCCCTAGTCAAGAAGACACTAAATGAATACGTGAGAAGCAAAGCAGCAAAAAATAGTAACAAGTAGCTTTGCTATTGTAGTAGCTGTAGGCTCCATGTATGCAGGTGCTCATAAATCCATATTGATAACTAATTAATACACTTTTTTAATATTGACATTTCTCAGATACTTCAGAAATTCTTGGGGAGAGGGATTTGATCAATTAAACATAAGCAAAAGTAAATCTCAAAGTCCAGAGGGAGTTTTGGTTCAAGACAAACTGACCAGGTCTTTACACAGGGCTCCCATCAAAGGCACTGCTCGTGTCTGTTCCTTTTCTGAACTGGTTTGGGCTGAAGGCGGGGGAGGGTGAGGATGGATGCTGGTAGCTTGTGCATGTAACTTACTGTGCTATTGCTCTGATTCTTTGTGGTGATCTAATCAGAGGTGTGGTGCCAGCTGAACTACAACCTATTTTAAACTGAAAAAAATCTTGCAAAGGAGTCCTAAAGACTGATTGAATAAGCTCTGAGATGTAATAGGACTATGGACTTGACTACAAAGCAGGATGTGATGTTAAACAGAGCCGCAGAGCCCAGAAATATTGTTGAGTAAGGATGAGAAATGCCTAGAAAACAATGGCAAAACCAGCCCTACTTAAACAGATTTATTTCTCCTCACTGGTATGAGGAATTGGAGGAAAAAATAATTGAAGGCCTGAAATGAAAAGTTAGAGGCCCCAGGTGACCCAAATGGGCTTGGGTTAGGGCTGTTTCAGGGAGCTGTGCTTTGTGCTCCACGAGACACCTAGAGAAGCTTGCTGCTCCTCGTCCCCTCCAGCTGGAAAGCCAGAGCTGTTGCAGCATGTTAGCTAATTTCAGTTATAATTTGCCAACAGGAGAAGTAGAAATATCATTACTAGTTTTTCCCTGTTTTCTTTTCTCAAGAGAACAGTTTTTCTCTTGCTACTAAAAGAACTGGGAGAATGAAAATTGGCCCATTTTCAGAGACACTGAGTGCATCCAGCACCATCTGGAACCAGAGCAAGCAGCCAAACAGCTCAACATCCCAGAAAATCTTCCCATTTTCAGACACCCCTTTCTGTACAGCTCTGCACGTGAATACAGCACAAAAGCTTCTTTCTGATGAGGATCCAGTTGGCACCCACATAAATTATTTTTTTCCACTGTCTTCCAGCAGGGATGGGTTGCATCTTCCTTCGGAGAGAGGCCAGATGATTTTTATTACAAATGAACCAAAACCTTGAATCAGGGCATGCATTACATTTTCTGTGACAGCACTGGCTGGAGTGAAGGATCCTGATAAGAATTTAAGGGTAATTGAACTCTAGTCTGTGGCTCTGTAGGTAGACAACAAATATAGCAGCCTCCAAATTCGGAGTGTCACTGAGCAAGGCTGGGTGAAAGGATAAATGGCCCATTGCTCAGACAAGCAAGGATCAGTCAGGATGCTGAGTCTGAGCCCCAGCTGTTCACAGTCTCTCTCTCTTGTCCTTTTCAGGGCATAAGGGAAATATCTGCTATAGTAAATCAAATATATCCAAGACTATTTTTTGGCATCAAGGCTGGCTGGTAAAGAGCAGCCCATGAAAGTGGAGACAAACTTCTTAATAGGGCTTGTTCTGATAGGAGAAAGGGTGACGGTTTTAAACTGAAACAGGGCTAGATCTAGATTAGATATAATGAAAATTTTAGATATAATGAAAGAATATTTTGCAGTGAGGGTGATTATCCAGATTGGTAGTGGATACCTCATTCCTGGAAACATCCAAAGTCAGATTGGACAGGGCTCTGAGCAACCTGATCTAGTTAAAGATGTCCTGACTCAGCATGGGGCAAGTTGGAACTAGATGACCTTTAAAGGTCCCTTCCAACCCAAACCATTTCTTTAGTCTTTGGAACACTGTTAAGCTTGACCACTGTGATAGGTTGTTTGTGTCATAATGTGGTTATATAGAGGGATGAAAAATTAAATTTGTGAACTTTGAGTATCTTTTAATTGCAGAGTGTATTTATGAGAGGTGCCAGATGGATGGGTGTAAAATGCAAATGTGTTTAATCAAAGACAGAGAACAGTCAAAAATTATCTCCGAGAATGGTGAAGTAATGGGCCACCTTGGTGGCGTGCCATGGGCAGAATTACCACCAGCACAGTCTGAAACTGAAAATTGTCCAAGCAGTGAAAAGCCACCTGATGATTCTTACCAGGGTTTTCATTCTCATTTTTGGGACATGCTGACTTGGATCACTTCCAAGTCTCTAGTTCTCAGACACCCACATCCTGGGGGGGAGGGTGCTGCTGCAAGCCAGGCTGTAATGCAGCATCCCTGCAGCAGCTCTGATCGGTGCTGGTGATGGCTTTGACCATAGCCTTGCTTGTACTTGGAATTTTTGGGATGATTAATGCCTTTTCATTTCCCTCTTCCTTCTCAATCTGTAGTGATGATACTACCCATAGTCTGAGCATTACCTGTTTTTCTACATTTTTTTTTCTGATCATGGTCTAAGAACACATGCTGCCATTTCATCACATCAAGAAAGGTCCTTTCCTCAGCTGGAAGCTCATTGACTTTTCTATAAAACTTGTAGTCAGAGACACCCTTTAATCAAGACTGGACTGAAAAAAGCTTTGATGCCAGACATGTAGTACAGCCCGATGTTGTTTTCTCTGTCACTGCAGCAGATTATTGGAAGTGTAGTGCTTGATTAAAAAGATTGTGTGCAATTACATTCCATCTCCACATCTTCAGATAGATCAGTAGCTTGTCAGTGGGTCATTGGGAATCAGACTGCCAGAACCCTTGTACATGTTCAATTTATAAAAGACTGGTTCTGGCACAGCACCTGACAGACCCAGACAGCCAATACCTCATTAATGCGCCATTAGCCACAAGGTACATTTTTAAGTGAACTTAATGTACAGGGAGTGACGAGGGCTTGCCTGGACTGACTCAGCAGTTGGGAAGGTCTTTTCTCCCTTACAGGGATCACACTGACTTCTGAATGTGCCCAGAGGTCCCAAGCCTAAATGCTGTTTTCCCCCTGGTAGCCACCTTTATTATTTTGGTTTCTGATGGACTAGGATTACTGTGTTTTGAAAGCAGGACAGTGTGCTGAGGGATAGATAGCTGCTATTAGGAAGTTCTCTTTAGAATAACTAAAATGGTCAAAGGAGTTAGTTGCTTTATAAGTGTCTGAAGAGGATGGGACTCTTCAGTTTGGAAAAAGGTGGCTGAGGAATAATGTTTGAGTTATACAAAATCACAGATCAGATGAGCGGGAAAATATCTTCTTCTTCATTTAAAAAAATTCACCAGCTTTCAAAACAGGTAAACCTGAGGGCATTCAATGGAACTAGTAGAAAATCAGCTTGTAATGGAAAAAAAGTACTTTATTCAGCAGGTAGTGACTTGCTTCCAGGGGATTGGAGACAGTACCAGCAAGCTCTTTGAACTGGATGAGTTATGGACAACAGGTCCATAAATAGACCCTGAAAGCACTAAGGGGTTTTTTCCCCAATAGAGCAGTTGTGGATATTAGAGGACGGGCTGTCAAATGTTGCCAGGTTCACAGTTTCCCTAATGAGCATCTCCCCTTGGCAGTGCTGGGCTGGGCAGACCACTGATCTGACCCAAAACCAGGTTTCTTTTGTTCTTATGTCTTGGACAGTTTCTGCTTTTGTGCTGCCTCCTGGAAACTCCCCCTAAGAAAAGAGAAGATATTTAAGGTATAATCCAATTTTAGCTTCAATCTCTATTCATGTCTGTATATAATATAGCTCTAATACTTTTAAAACCAGGCACTGATCTTTGCTTCTAGTTTAACTCTGTCTCTTTATATTTACTGAATATATTTATATTCAGTACAATAATGAGATTCTTCAAAAAGCTTTTTCATGCATGAGAGGAAACTAAATTCAAACAGCTCAGCCCTATGAATAATAAGGGGAGATGTGTCCCAGTGGGTCTCTGCCTGTCCCCTGACTGGTATTTCTTTATTGTCACAGGCTCATTTTATGCCCATGCTCTTGTAGGTTTAGTTAATTGCAAATGCAGGCAATGGAGAATTGTCTTGGAGCACACTTGACTTTGGGCCAGAAGCAAGTGCACATATAACAGATAAGAATTACATCCCTAAATCTATCTGCGTTGAAAAAGAGAGGATTTCCTTTGAGCACCATCTCTCCAGACACAAAACTTGGTACAGATCATCCAGCCAATGATCTATAAAACTATACAGGGAGCAAGATATGATGATATCATTAGGATTAACTAAATTTTCCTACCTCATTTGGTGTAATTCAGTGTTAGGATTTATATTAGAATAGGAACTAACAGGACTGAATACCTCAATACAGAACTAGCCTTTTCTAAGGCAAATTTTTATATATGTGTAAATGTAGATCCAAAGCTTTTGGTTGGGATTTTTGTTTGTGGCTTTTGTTTTGTGGGTTTTGGTTTTTTGGACTAGGTGTTCTTTCTTTCCCCTTGCACTGTTTTCTCTGCAAGGTCTTTTAGATGGCCAGAGTGCTGAGCCTCATAGTACGGAATGACTCCAAATCTCCCACAGGTTCCATGTGCTGCAGCTGAGCCTGGAGCATCTGGAAGGACAGGACACTCAGCTCAAAAGCAGCCTTTGCTTTTTCTGTTGCTCAGCTGCAGTTCTGCCTGGTGCTGTTCCATCACTGCTGTGCTCAGAAGCTGCTCCTACTCCTCTGCCAGCAACAGTCAGACTTCTTAAAACAAGGTTTTGATTGAGGAGGGGGAGAGTGAAGTGGCAGAAAGGGATTTATAATTCCATTGTGGTTCAGCATGGGCCATCTCTTAGGAGGAGAACAAGGGCAACTGTTTTTCACCAGTTGTGTAATGTTTCTGATTCACAAAAATAACAAAGCCTGTGATCTTCTCCCCTGTCACTGCAGATTAACACAAGGCACTATCTGGTTGCAGTGGCTGGGGGAAAATTGTTTCCTCTATTCTAAACCCCCCTGACATTTCCTTTTGGGTTCTGGGTAGGTACAGCCTGGGATATTAGAGGTGTGTGAGATGATCAGGTTTTGTGCAGTGGGAGCTAATGCAGGTCACAAGAATTCTCTGACAATAAGGAGTTATAATTTGCTTTAAGTTGGCTATTTAGAGCAGGGTTGTTAAGTCACTTGTAGCAGAGAAGTAGAGATCTCAATGTTAGTCAAGTTTGAGCTAACACTTTCAAAGGAGGGCAAATAAAATCATAAGATCCCTTCTATTATTCCGAATAAGATGAAATAAATCATTAACTAAGAGTAATATATTAAGGAAAGATACAAGGAAGCTCCTTTAATAACAGAAACCTCCAACATTGTCGCATAGTCCATAAGTCAGGTCAGTGCCTGGCAGTGCTGTGTCTTTTCTTTACTCTGCAAACTGAACTATGCAAATGGAGATTTCATCAAGGCCTGTATGTGACTGCCCCAACTGCACCTGCAGCTCTGGGGAGGGGGCAGCAATGGAAAGGAGCCTGAGTCTGCTATAAAATTTAGTTCTTGTGACTATGTCATGCCTCATAGTAGGAAAGTCGTGTATTAGCTGGTGGCGAATGAAGACAGTGTGGGAGGGAGGCTGGAGAGCCTGATGCATGGTGTGTCACCAAGGTCAGCAACCCTGCAGTGATAGCCAGAGTAAATAACACAGCTCGTGTGGCAGAGCTGCCTAAGGCACCCTTCCTGGGTTGAATGAACACTGCAACTGCAAACCATTGGAAAACAGTGAGATGTACAGCACTAAGTTAGAAAATAGCACTTTATGGGCATGCTAAAATATGGTCTGCACATGGCTGGGTACTTCTCTTTGAATGACTTTTCCCTAGCAAACAATAATATTTGGCTTGTATTTACTTGACTGTGAGCACCCTTGAACTAAATTAGTTTTGTAAGAATAGGACTGGCAGTGGGTGGGTTGATTTCTAGAGGAACTGTTTTAATAATAAAATGCCTCATAAAAACTGCATTGACTGCAAACAGGCAGACTGTGGGCAGTGAGAATTTTTTAATTGCTTTACCTTAACCCACTGTTTTGGGGCTAACCAAAATACAAATGTCATCATCTCTGTGGTAAATCATCATCTCTGTTCCCCATGAGCAGGAAAATCAAGGGCAGCATTATTCACATGGACAGCTGGTGGGTCAGGGTGAAAGAGAGGGAGACCCAGTGCGATACTCAAAGTGAGTAAAGTTTGTGCTTCCAAAACACCTATATGAAGTCAGTGGGCTGTATAGGCTGGCAACCTACACTTGGCATTTCATATATTGTGCAGTGATAAGACAGGTATGAACTTTTACCCTCCTCCCCCTCAACTTTTTCAATTCCACACACTGACTCACTACTGACTATGCAGTGAGAAAGACAGTGGAGTTCATGCATTGCTGGGTGGGTCCATAAGTCTGAAGGCACCATCTCAACATCTCCCAAAGCCTCGGGTCTGAGAGATAAGTGGTCTCTGGAAATCCTGCTGAATTTTCCCTCTAAGGAAAACCTTACAGCCAGAAAGGATGCTCTGATGGGAACACTGCATTCCCAAGCCAAATTGCCCTTGGTATCACCTCCTCTCCTCTGCCAGCTAATAAAACCCTAATTTTCTCAAAGGGAAGTCCAAGAAGAGTTTTGACTTTGAAAAATAAGTGCCAGCAATTACCTGATACTTGATATGGCCATTTCTATTGATATGCAACACTTAATAGGAAATGTTCAAATATTGTAGCAGCAGCATAAAAACCTGCACTTGACTACAAAGAATGGTGTACAAATTATTCCTTTGGTGGCTACTGCAGGTATAGTTTAAAGTAAGTCTTCCAGAAGTCTTAAGTACTGAGAGACTATGTTGTCCCACCTTAAAACTTCTCTTATGAAGTAGTTTCCTGAATGCTGTACTGGAGTGGGTTTGGTTTTTTTCCTTGATGACCTACTGCAGTGGATATCAAATAAAGAAGTTGCCGGGTTCCTTATAAATATAACCTTGAAAATGTATTAGCAATCTGATGGGGAAATGTAGCCAGCCCATGCATATCTGTCCATCAAATGACACTCAAGTGCCGTGGCTGAGAATGAATGCACATCTGCTGTTAAGAAATTGGGGGCATCCTTATGACACACCACTATAGTACATGGACCTGCAGGTTTATGCTGTGGGGCCTCCACTCCACTCCCTTCTATTTCAGGTCTTCTGGCAAAGCTAATTATGTCAGCAAATGAATTGTATCAATGACATTCAGGGAACATGAGCTTTTGTGGGTTTGGGAGTTCTTGTGTGTTGCCTTGACTTTCAGATGCAGTTTGTTGGTTGTTGAAATGCTTCTGATTTCAGTGACTGAAAATGGCTTCATACATCACCGTCTCAAAGCATAGTAACTTGTCCTGCCTGCAAGTTTTGCTTCTTCCAGTACAACTGTAATGGTTTGCTATTTATATTTGTTTAGGAAAACTCCTTCACTGTATATTCACCCTTTTTACTTTGCCACAAGTCTGTTGGATAACTAATAGTCCCAGAGATATAGTCTGTTATAGACAGGGACTCAATTTTTTCAAAATTTGAGAAGAAACATTGCTTTACTAACCCTAAAAACTTAGCCTGGGAACTGGATCTAGATTACTTGCTACCTTATGAATCATCATGCTGAGAATGATTCTGCACTGGAACTTGGAACAGGCTAGTAATTCAGGAGCCAGGAGACATCCTAGTTCCCCCACACACCCTGGCCTTACATATGGTGTTGCTGCATTGCTACTGGATATAAAAAGCCTACAGGATCTGTTTCAGTCAGGAAGCAGCTGGGACTGTGAATGCAGATGAGAAATAGACTTAATTCACTCAAGTAAAATGAGGTCAATAGAAAATGAACATTATTTTCCTGTCTATAATTGCATTTTAAGTACATAATAAGTAGACGATGGTAACCATGTGCTAAAGGATGCAACTGTTCTTAACTGATTAAAATAGCTTCTCAAGTCTGTTCTGTTACAGATTTAATACAACACAGTGTTATACCAATGTACAAAGATGAGTTTGCAGTAAACCATTTGTCTGTGGGTCAAGCAGCTTTGAATTTAACATGGTTCTCCACAATTCAGATAGTATCAGTTGGTATTGACTATCACCTGCCTCTGTCCCACTGACCTCAAGAGGGGCAATCACAATATACCAGCACCAAAACCCTGCTGTTTCCCCTGTGAGCTGAAGGAGTCTTTTCCAGTGGTTAATACAAAGTTCAGCTGCGAAAAAGAAGCAGAGGTTAGTGGTCAGATATGCCTAGTTTGGGTATTGTGCCCAGCTGCTCTTTCCTGTATTTCTTTGCCTCTACTCCAAGGCCAAATCTCTGGTATAAAAATCTGAGTTGCTTCATCTCAGTCAAGAGTGTCAAGAAACTTCCCCCTCAATAACCCCGAGCAGGTCTGGGACTGAGCACAGGCAGAATGCAGAGGATCTGCCAGGGAGGGGAAAGCAAGAGATGGTTTGGGAAGGACAGGTGGAAACAATTGTTTATTCCAGGTCAGAAGAGTGAGGGTAACCATGTCTGCCTCTGTCTTGGTAAATAGTGCATTGAATTAGAGAAGCATATGGAGATGGGAATTGAGCTTCTCCTCTGTGGGACCTTCAGACTTTGGAATCCTTCTGCTCTGGGTTTACATTTCACATCTCAGAGATGGGGGGGATAATACAAGTATTTTCCTTGTAAGCTGAGATAGGAAAATCAAGAGTCTGTTTTCTCTGTTTGTGAATGGAAGGTACTATGCAAAGTAGTTTTCTGCAGGGTCCTAGAATGAAAACATTATTTATCCTACCCTTGTCTAGACCGAAGGCTTTTGTTCTCCAGCCAGAGAATGAGGAATGAACTTCTGAAGTGTCTTGAAGTTGGCTGCAGTACAGGTTGCTCAATATTAATTAAAAATAATAATAACAGCATAATCATCATGGTAATACCAGCTCAGTGTTTTATCCCCCTTTCTTTAAGTAGACTACATAAATCACTGGCTTAATAAATAGTTTTCCATGAAGTAGCATGGCACCTGCTCCAGTTCACTGGCACACGTGCAGACAGCAATCTCCTGGCAGAACCTGAACACCCATTTTTGAAAGGCAGCATCTCTGGGCTTTGTCTTTTAATTGCAGAGCCTTAAATCACAACCCATCTCGCCCTGGGCTCTCTGTCTGTTCCGTCTTCTGTTAACCTGTTGTCAAAATTAATTTGATTTGCAAATATACAAGAGCTGGGCTGGTATTTGAATTTTAGATCACTTATCTGAATGCAATTTTCACATAAGGATTTAAGCACATACCTGACTTTAAATAGGTCCTTAGGGCAGCCCTGAGAAATAAAGAAGTAAGGAGAAGATATATAATTGTAGTTGGGTTCCTAAATTTTCATAGACTTGGATGAGAACTGGGATTCTTAGGAAGTATTCAAGAACCAATCTGTTTCTACATCTTTGACTTTTAATCTAAGTCCAACTAATACTGCCAGATTTAAATCTGTGCTCTAAGTATGTCCTTGGTTTGCTGGGTGGCACCTAGAATAGCCTGTACCTTGCAGTATCTGGACTGGATGTGGCACTTCTCCTCCCGATTTCCACCTCTATTATTAAATCTCAAGGCAGAAAATTGAAGCAATGCTAATTAGAAGTAGGAAGGAACCTTTCAACTTTAAAAATTGATGCATTTATCTGAAATCCTCCCTGGAATTCAGATTGTTTCCTCATATCTCTAGAAACAGTAACCACCTCTTTCCTGTAGGTCAATGTCTATAAATTAAGTCCATGTGACAAATGATATGAGATTGAGCTGAAAAAACCAAATTGTAAATCTGTGCTGACCAGACACATTTTCAGAAAAAAAAAAAAAAAGGGCTCAAAATAACTTGTTTTGTAAAAGAATAGAAAGACTCTGACATCATAAGTGCTTCACACGAACACCTATGGTAAAATGAAACTTTGTCATCCTGAGTATTAAATGGAAGGAAGGTCAGAGGAATTAATTAAGCAAATATATAGCAAGCCTGACCTAGCAGTCATTAGAAACTCAAATCAATGGGTATTTGTCTTGCAGAACAAAACCATTACTGCTTACAGAAACATTAAAGATCTGTGGACTTGGATCAAATAGATAGAAATCTATTTTGGAAGGCTTTTCTTCCTAGCATGGGACTTTTTCAAGAGCATTTAACTGGACTTTTCCATTCTGTAACTGAATGGTAAATCCTACTCCACACTGACTGGGACAACAGCCTTATATAACCCCTTCAGTAGCATTTGCCCCAGACAACAGCCAGTCTGTCAATGCCTGACCTTTTTGCTATGACAGCAAGAGTTCATATACCAAGAAGAGATCTCTGTGTGATAAGGCTTTGGCCAGAGTTGTAATAAGTTCCATTCTAAGTTTCAAACTGCAGTGATGTGAGTAAATGGCAAAACCAGCCTTAGTTCATGGGATGTGCTGAAGTTCATGAATGGCAGTTCTGTCAATGTCAGAACTCAGAAGACAGCACAGGCCAGATCTCTGGATACCTGAAGTTCAATATTCTTCTTTGGGACACATGCAGTAAATAACATCAATACCAATGGACTTGAATATTCATTTTCAGCCTTATTTTGCATCTTAGTGAGGTATTACTGGCAGTTTCAACCATGTAGACTTTTTACAATACTATCTAACCCTGAACCCTGTGAATCCTTTTCAAGAATGGCAGCAGTCATCTCCAGGCTGCCTAAAGAGCAGATATCCTGCTTTTGTTGCTCTTTATGTCACAGGCTGCTCTTAGGTCAGTGAATTACTTCTCTTCTTTGTATTTAACAGGACACAACACTGGTAACTGCTCTTAGATGTTTCAGGTGCTAATCTTTTAAGAAGAAAAACTGTTTAACTTTCAGATTAATTTGCTTATACCTTAAACATTGCAGGACTCTTATTGTAGGTATAGTTCACCAACTGCTGGACTTGGTGACAGTAATGCAATCTGGGAGCGTTTCAGTGGAAGCACTGAGCAGTAACTGGGAATAAAACTCCCTGGCTGATGTGGTTCAGCTGTAGATAAATAAGCACTATGTGCTTTGGTACATTCCCTTTGCATTCTGCTTCAGTGGTTCACTTCCCGTTGTTGTGATTTATTTTTTTTTTCCTGGCATAAACTTAATGTAAGACAGTGCTGTGCAAACTTGATAACCTCAAGGAATTATTTGGGACACAGTGATCTAGGCATAATTCTGTCCTTATTTATCCCTATAAACAACAAAGTCCATAAATCACCTTCCATCTGCTTTGGCATGCAGTGGCATTGAGGAAAATGCTATGCAGAGCTCTCCATCATGCAGATGTAGGTTGGGACCCTGTGGCCAGTTAACTCAGCAATGTGAAGACTTGCTTCCAAACAGCAAGCAGAGAAAACCACACGAGTAAATCTCGATTCCTCCTTCCTTTCTTAGTTTTTTGCTGTGTATCTAAAAGAAAAAAACCAAATCACACCAAAAAATGCACACATATACTAGAGCTTCTATCTTTTGATCTGCCTTTACCTTAAAAACATCCTTTTCCTCATTTGACACCCTCTGAGCTTGGTGAATTTTATGAATCATGTTTTAAAATATGTGAGAACTAAGCTGTGTATAATGCCACCCTTTTTTTTCTTTTTCTTTTTAGCAGAGGTGGGTGGTGTGGGTATTCTAAGAAAAAATCTTGAAGTGTTTGACTTTGGACACTTAAGGGATTCTCCATTCTGTCTGGAAATGCACTCTCAGAAAGTTTACTTCTACAAACTATAATATTTAGTTGTTAATGTGGCAAATTAGGTGAACAGGGTGTTGTATTGCTGCAATTTGAACACTTTAGAAATGCTGAGGCATATTAAAATACTTTGATATAATGAAATGAATAATAAATGTATTTATTATTGCTATGCCACTCAAGCAAGGAAAACAGCATCAGCTTTCATGGAAATATGTCAGCAACAGCTATACAGCAAACCGAAGTTAATTATGTACAAATCTTTCCTGTGGTTGGCATAGAAGTATTTTCTTGAGTGCCTTTTGCTCATCATTCCTTCCTTTTTGCAAAGGAGGATTGTGGTTTTCCCTCTTTGCATGCACTTGCACTTCCTTGCCTTTTTAGTTCCAGCAACTGGAAACTATTTTTTCCACTCCTCCTTTTTTGTAACCTGGTGAAAAAGTGTTTTTCTTCCTTCACAAATTCCTTTTCTAAACAGCAGCCAGCACGGACTTTACGGGGCAGTGATTTTCACAGCACCCTTTCAGTGTCCCTGCAGTCGTTCTGCTGTAAAAGCAAACGCAGTGTAGTTTTGAGAAGGATTGAATGTAAATGACTCCAGATTTTCTGGTCTGTGCTTATGCTAGCTTCTCAGAAAGTTACTGAGATCTAAAAATGTAAACAAAAAATAAAATAGAACTATCTTTGCTAATTTTGATGTTACTGGTATTCATTTAAATGCATTCTCACCTGCTAAATGTGTTTTTACAAGACCTTTGTTAGTTATTTAACACCCTGCATGTAAATTGGTTTATGAGCTCAATGAGTGACTTGTTAATCAAATACAAGTTTATATTAGCCAGAGCTGTGTAGGGAAAATAAAAAGAAAGTGCTAATACAACCAGAAGAAACTGTAAGAAGAGAAATCAGAAATTTTGGCCAAGAATATCTGTTTAGAAATAGAATTCATCCTTTATATTCAGTTCTTCAAATCGGGGGCAAACTCATTAAGATAATCTTACAAAGAAGTCAAGAGTTAAAAAAAGAAGCAATAGTTAGCCCATGCTACATGAGAAATGTCAAAAAAATTGTAGAAACTTGGCTGTTGCCCTTCTTTCTATTGACATAAGTTGTAGTTTGAGCATTTACTGATTTTTTTATTTCATGATAATACAAATATGGGACATCCAGGTTAATAAAGCTCAATTCTGATTTCACTTACGTCAGTAAGTACTGGATCAGATCTCACTTTCCTCATCCCTACATATTTGGTCTTCTAATTTTATTCCTTATTTTAAAATTCTCTTTGATTTGGCTCTCAAGGTGAGGAATATGCTCAACAGCAGCAGTGACATGGCACTGACATGTGAAGCCTTGTTTGCAGCTGCTCCTGCTTTCTCATCTCTTACAGCACCATTTTGCAAAAATCTGTTCTTTAAGACAGAAATGCTTTAATAATGGAGGAAAAATAAAAGTTTGGAATAGAAAGCTGTTGTTTGTTGCTATGAAGAAAAGTGGGAGCTTAAATAATAGATCATGTACAGGATAGGTTGAAAATTAATCTAATCACTCAAAAATTCTGAAGGAACAGCTATTCTTATTTTTCCCTGCTGGTTACTACTCTGTTTTATGGTTTAAACTGCTGTAAAAAATGCTGACTTTCTCTATATCATAGAACTTCCAAATATTTCAGAAAAGTGCTATTGGGCAGTTGTGTAATAAAATGAATGTCTGTTTGCAATCATATATCCTGGTGCTGTCCAAAGATCCTCTTCTCTCAGGACACTCAGTGAGTTTAATAGAGCTGGGGGAGAAATTTCTCTTTTCCTCATCAAACTCACCACATTTTCCAGACATCCAGTGGGTGAGACATTCGGTTGGATCATATGATGAAGAGAGGTAAGAGCAAGAAAAATGTGTTAGCCAAGGAGCTGGGTCTCTAGTTTGGTGCTTTAGAAGAATTCCTTCCAACACACCTCCTTCCTCCTTGAGGAACAGGACACCTTGGGAGTGCTGCTCCAGCTCCAGGTGAGGCCATCCTGGTTTTCTTGCAGAAAACAGATTCGAAATTCCATATTGACTGTATTGGTTATTGCCCATGGTCTTTGCCCAGAGAAACAGAAATGTTAAAGTCCTTCAAGAGGTTCCCAGAGCTTCTCTGCCTCTTCCTTCTCATATCTGAGAAGAAATTACCTGGAATTACCTGACATGATTTTTCAGTTAGGGTTTTGTAACACCATCTACCTTACACTTGAAAATATGCTTTCCACTGATGCTGAGCCACTTTGAGGAACTCTGTCTCCCCAAATAAGGTCACTTGATAGGAAGCTGAACATGAGCCAGCAGTGTGCTCAGGTGGCCAAGAAGGCCAATGGCATCCTGGCCTGCATCAAGAATAGTGTTGCCAGTAGGACCAGGGAAGTTATTCTTCCTTTGTACTTGGCACTGGTCAGGCCACAGCTCGAGTGCTGTGTCCAGTTCTGGGCCCATCAGTTTAAGAAGGATATTGAGTTGCTGGAGCGTGTCCAGAGAAGGGCAACGAGGATGGTGAAGGGGCTGGAGCACAAGCCCTGTGAGGAACGGCTGAGGGAGCTGGGGGTGTTCATCCTGGAGAAGAGGAGGCTCAGGGGTGACCTTATCGCTGTCTATAACTACCTGAAAGGAGGCTGGAGTCAGGCGGGGGTCGGTCTCTTCTCTCAGGCTCCCAGTGACAGGACGAGAGGACACAGTCTTAGGCTGCCTCAGGGGAGATTTAGGTTGGATATCAGGAGGAACTTTTTCACAGAGAGAGTGATCCCCCACTGGAATGGGCTTCCCAGGGAGGTGGTGGAGTCACCGTCCCTGGATGTGTTTAAGGATAGGTTAGATGATGAACTTAGTGGTATGGTTTAGATGGTAGAGATGTTAGACTGATGTTGGATAGGTTGTTAACTTAGGTAAAGGTTGGACTTTATGACCTCTATGGTCTCTTCCAACCTTATTAATTCTGTGTAATTCTGTGTGTAATCTCAAATCTTTGCCTTGCCACTTCATTACCCTGGAATTGCATAGTCTGTGACCTCCAGACATGTAGTTCCTGTGCTTGTCACTGATTAATATCCAGGATCTCCTTAGAACAGACCTAACCATGGTGTAAGCTATTTTACATGTCATGAACTTAGTATGAGCAGATGTAACTTGAAAGCAGAGGAAGAAAGAAGGTGTTACAAGATATAGGATTTTTTAAAAGGAATAAAAATTAGTAAGTGAGGCAACACAGATTCCTATTGTTTATAGTTTTTTCTGTCTTTTCAGGGTGACTTGCTCCATTGCCTCCTGTTATGTTTACTAATGTGTAGCTTAAATTGTCAGTTAAGCTACCTCTCAATTTAGCCAAAGGTTTTAATGTAGGAACATAAGGAGATTACAGGAACAAATTGTCAGGAGACAAGAAAGCTAAAGACAACGGTTCTGATCCTTACACAAATAAGGAAACAAGACTTTCTTTACACAGAATATCCCATTCTTACTAAATCCAACAGATAAAACTCTGCTGAAGCGCCAGTGTTATTTCCTCCTCTGATATTAATTTTAAAAAACTGCTGCAGGCATGAATGTTTTACAGATACTTGCTCAAGATACAAATAGTTGTCCACATGCAAATAAGAAAATACAATATTTTTCTTGTTGGGAGATGGAAAATCACTTGGAAAATTCTTCTGCACTGTGTCCAAAATATCAGCAAAGCATTTGTGCACTTCATTGTCCCAAGGCAATGTTCTGAGAAAGTTGCCAACTGTCATTGATTTCCATTTTGGAATGATTCCTTTAAAAAATTGTTTTGGTTTGAACAAAAAAAAGGCAGACATAAATTATTCCCCTTCTCAACATTCCAAAGCTCATTCTCTGACAACTATCCACAGAAAAGATAGATCTTTGATGGCTGAGCAGCAGGGAATGAAGAAAATGCCCTACCCACACAGGCTGTCACTTTGGCATCACTTAAGCCCTACACCTGAGAAAGGTGGGACTTAAGACCAGTGCAAGTTCAGCTGGCTCAGTTAGACCTGGGATTACCCCTTTGCGACATTAAAATGTCAATAATGTATGCACCAACCTTGCCAAATCTCTCTGTGTCCTCTGCTTAGAAAGCGTTGACTCCACAAAACCTCCTTTTAGATGCCAAATTCATTTATTTCAATTCCTGTGCTGGAGTCGGCTTCCAAACAGACTCCACAGCAGTTTGGGACAGCACTTGCTTCCAGTTGGCCAAACTTTGAAGTGCACTAGAAAGGCCCATGTTTCCTGGAGATGAAAATTTTCTCTTTACTTCATTCACCTGAAAAAATGGCTTTCAAAGCTGTGTTAGAACTATTTCTAGCAAAGTCTGTGTGGATGTGTTTCAGTTATTACTCTCGCATAACACATAATGTGGCCATGACTGCAGACAGGGTAGGGAACTTTTTATTAGAGTATTACTTTCAATATGGTAGGGCTATGTTTTCAAGACAGAAAGCAAGCAAGGTCATGTATCTTCAGAAGTTACCTCTTGTCAGCTGAAACAGAGTAATAGACTGCTTATGACCTCTCAGTACACCTAAAAAACCCCAAGTAAGTTTAAATCACTAAATCACAGAGTTCATAAAAAAACAGCCTAGGTTGCTTGCACCTGTGGTTCCCTTACACAGCCAGTCTGTCAGCCAGTTTTAAACTGTAACTCCTGTGAATTTTAACTGAGAAGAATTCAATGTGATCCTCTGTCACCAAACTGCCCAGAGAAGTCACTGGAGAATATAGAAATGATTTTGAGAGCAGCATGTTTGCATACACCCTTCAATTTTGAATATATGGGGCCAGATTGCTATGATAGCAATGGTATCTGTAGCCTAGATAAATGATGAGACAAATCCTTTGCATTTGCAAGTAATGTGGAGGCTGATAAGTTTCACCTACCACATGTACAGCATAGTCAGACATTGGAAGCCCAGGGAAGCACCACAGAAGAGTTCTTTCCATGCTCAGTATATGGATAATTCAGCCTTGACCATCAAGTTAAAAAAAAAAAAAGTCTGCAGTCACATAAGATCACTTTTAAAGCAAGATCCAAGCTGCAGGGGGAACCAGAAGAAAGCTGTACTGTTAAGTTAGACAGCAGGTTGTGGAGCAATCTCTGCTGTATTTAATGTGTGCTTTCCTTGCCCATGGGCAGGGCTAGGGAGCACTGTTCATAAGGTGCTATTGCTTCAGCTCTACAAGCTCAAGAGAGGAAGCTCAGAGTATTGAAAACCAAAAAGAGAAATAGAGAAGCTTTGTTATTTTTTGCATAAGCAACTTAGCATTTCCCCTCATTCTGAAAGGAATATACTACAAAAAATTTTTGTTATTTGTGGGCTCCAGTGGCTCTCAAGTCCTTCTTAGCAGCCTGTTTAGTGGGCAGCTGGTGGAAGCCCCAAACACGAACCCCAAGGTTTACATCTATCTGTGTTTACGTGTGCACAGTTATACACTAAATGTCCTCTCTGAATTCTACTGTCATTCAACCTCTTACTCTTACAAACAGTGCTGGTTTCTGTATGATTTTGGCTTCCTAACAGTGAAATAGTGTCCTTTTAAATCAGTCACAATGTCACAGGGTAGTTTTGGAGACAAATACTGGTATCAGCTATTCCCTGAATGGATGCTGTACAAGTCTGTCCAGGAAGCTTGAAATGAAGCAGCGTATGAACATTCGCCTTCCCTTGGCTGCTTGCTGAAATGCTCAGCTGCTTTGTCAAGACAGACAGGTGTATCCAGCTGGGACCCATTCAGGTGACACACTGTTTTTCTCTTAGATTAAAGAAAATAAATGCTTTAGTACTAAATACAGTTTAAGGAAACTTCATGTGGAATATATGCTGCTTGCATTTTCCTTCTGGATCTTGACTTATTGGGTTGCTTTTTGGTTTTACTTACTTCAGAGAGTCTGCTTTCTTGGGCTTGGGCAAATAAAGGCCTTGACAAGAGCTGGGTGTTTGCACAGGAGGGGCTGCTCACCATGGCCAGGGTTTGCAAGGACATGATCTCCTGCACCACAAGCAGTGGAACTTTTGCAAATGCAAATGGCTGTAGATTATCAAAAATACTCTCCATACACCTTCCATAGAAGTCTCTTAGGCTCTCATGCAAAGTCAGTGGGAGTCTCCTCATTGCCTTCCATGTTTGGGATCAAGACCCAGAGCAGAAAGCAGCTGGGGAAAAATTCTTTTACAGATGCAATTACGGGTTCCTTTTTTGCTATTATCAACCTGTTCCCATGCTCCAGGCAATTCTTAAAAAGCTCATTACTAAGATCTGGCAGAAGGAAAATGGTATGAAGTGAAAACAGGTGTTTGCAAACAGGAGAATCTGCTTCTCTCCAGAAAATACCCATAGTGAACATGGAGATGAGAACTGTAAATGCTGTAATGGTGTGACAGAGAGAATAAAATGCGAGGCATCTTCAGTGTGCTGACCAAATGCAGCACATGAAATGAGCAAGGAAAGATCCTTCTGAATACTTTTGCAGCTGAACAAGGTTCAGCTTTACTTGGGTGTTTCCTTTCTGGCTGCTTTTTGCTTGCAACTTGCCAAACTGCAGTGATGATATAGTGAACACAGAGGCAAAATATATTCCAGAAAACACTATTTTCTTATGGTTTTATGATGTAGATTGTAGAAAATATCTCAATATTTCTTCTTAGGAAACATTTCCACTGGCTTTAAGACACAAAGATGGGTATGTAAAGTTCTAACAAAAAAAACCCCCCAACAACAAAAACCCACCACATCTAAAAACCTCCCCAAAACAAATGTTTTGTAAAATTATGATTTTAAATATAGGGCTTATCTAACTTTTAACCTAGTGTGATTTTCATATGTGGTTATGCTTTTGAAGCTCTAGTGATGTTACTCTGCAAGGATATCAAATTATTTTTTTCTAAAAGACTCTCACATCCTTCTAGATGCAAGTTTTCAAGCATAAATCCATAAGAATCCTCAAAAATAGAAGACAAAATTAAATTGCCTTGGTTTATTTGAGTTTTGTGACTTTGACTATTTATGGTTTCTCGTTATTTGGACTTCTAATAATGGGAGATGCTTTCCTGAAAAATCATGCTGGCAAAAATTGTCTCCTTCTGTGTGAGAGCAAAAGTCTCCTTTTCAGTCCCACTGTTTTTCACAGCCTCAAATGAGGCTTCTGCCTCATGGTTTTCACCAGGCTTTTCAAATATCACTTCCCTGAAAGTGTTCAAGGCCAGGCTGGATGGAGCTTTGAGCAACTTGGTCTAGTGGGAGGTGTCCCTGCCCATGGCAGAGGTTTGGAACAAGATAATCTTTAATGCCCCTTTCATCCCAAACCATTTGGTGATTCTATGATTGATCTCCTCCTAGCTGAACAATGTTCAGACTGAGGGCTGAATTCTAAAATGAGCTGGTAAAAATCCAGAGCAATTCTACAACGTATGGTGTGATATGGTTATCTGGTAAGAAGTCATAGATATATTCGTGATGCTAACAGAGGGAGTTGGAGCTTGAATTTGAATATGGAAACAAAATTGGATGGGTGATGTCATCTACTTTGGACTGCTTTATAATACAAACTAAATGTGTGATGCAGCAAATTCTCCAGTAATCATGAAATCCATCAGATGGGGCAGGCAGATAAACGAGAGGCTTTCCCATGAGATAGTTTAAATTTGCTTGAGCACATTGTTCTTTACAGCCATCAGCACTGATTGAAAGTCTAAAGTAAAGCTTTGAAGGAAAACCTGTGATTTATGATAAAAAGAAATAAGTTGTTCTGTGTTTCTAGCAGAAGAAATGTGAGCATCTGTGTTTTCAGCAACCTTCTGTCTCATTTCCTCATCTTTCCCTCTGAACAAAGTACTGACTGACATTGGGGATATGATGTTCTTCCTCTCTAGGAATCTCTCTGACTGACTGCTATGGATTGATAGTATCCATGGATAGGACTCCCAGAGGTTTTGTCTCCCCAGAGCTGGACAAAACAGATTTGAAACTCAAATGCTAAAATAATGCTGAGAAAAGGTGTGTGTGTGTGTGTGTGTGTGTGTGTGTGTGTGTGTGTGTGTGTGTGTGTGTGTGTGCAGCCATTGTTCAAGAAAACTAATTTTATTCACATGCTGCTTCCTTTATATTTGTGTGCAAAAGGAATGAAAAGATCACTAAAATTTCCATGAAGTAACTCATGAAGATTCAGAGCTGAGCACATGGCATTTGGAGTTTCTTCCAGATGTTTCAGTGAAAATCAGGTATCCTATTTGCAGTCTGTTACTGATGATCAGTTCTGTTAGAATACATATTTTCATAGCCTTATTTTAAAGTTCAAAGTATTGAATTATCCTCCTAAAAGCCAGATGCCAGAATTCTTGCCTAAAGCTTTGAGAAACAGATATAAAAGGTGGTGGAATCACAGACTAGTTCTTCTGCATGTTCTGGTGGTCAACTTGCCTTACCATGTGCACTTTGAAGTTACCTTGAAAAACATAGAAAGTGATGTTTCTAATTCTGCATACTTTTTGGGTGCATGTCTATGCCTTTTGAACAACACTTGAAAAAGGAAGGTACATTATTTCTGCTCCTGTTTAAAACAACAGATCAGACAGTAGGTTTTAAGAAGTTTTCAATCTTAGTCCTTTAATCCTCCTTGAATACTACTGCACTGCTGCTTTACTCACAGTAGGTTCTGGGGTTTGTGTGGGTGTGGAAAGTGACGTGAGTCATTGTGGCAAAAGAAATATCCTGAATTGTAGCTATTACAGAGTATTAAGCAATTGCCTTTGGTAAAAAGTGATAGTAGAAGATAATAGCATATTCATTTTGTTGTTGAAAATAGACTGTAAACATATATCTGCAAATCCCAGTTAAATTCAATCTTGATGCTCACAGCAGATAAGTATAATGAAGAATCTAAGAGATCTGCTTTCATATATATGAATAAAAAAAATTACTATGCAGCATATCTAAGTAGTTGATGCCATCAGAAAGTCTACCCTTGAATAAGAAGAAAGGAAAAAAAGTCCTTTCTTTTGTAGTCAGAAAGAAAGTCTTGACTATGCATGTGGCACATTTTGGACGTCACTAGCTGTAAGATATATTTCTTTATAAACATGACAGCTCTACTAAGGATGGTACAAAAATTCCCTGCTCTTGTATGAATGCAGCTAAACTTATCTCTTTGAGAATGTGCTGAATGTTGTATCTTTTAATGTAACATCGTCTTCACCGTTGGTTCCTAGTGCAACTATGACACACATTTGCACTGTGCTTTGAAATTATACAGCACGTTTATCCACCCACTGCATATTCTTTTATACAGTTTTGCACAGGAAGTTTTGTCTCTGGTATGTGAATGACACAATGGTGCAGTCACATCTCATACTGTCAGGCAATGTTGTCAGTGCTTCTACGTGTCAAAACCAGGTTGAAATAGTGTGATGTGAATGAGTTGAGGTGACTATAAATGTTGAGAAACTACTGTTCATTAATTAAATCGACTTGCAACTCATTACTGGCAATGTAGGATAAAATTAGTAAACTTCCCTTTGTGTGTATCTCTCTAAGGTTGCAATGCAATAAAGTGAACTTGGCTTCTGAGGAAAGGCTCCTGCCAGTGTTACTCACGGATAAAAAGAAGTGAAAACATTTGTTTATTAATATACTTATTCTAAACTGAGAAATTAGATTTTATTCCTAATGTGCTCCATTTTACATTTGACTTGAACAATAATATTTGGCAAATAGTTCTGAGGTTCCAGTTCAGGAAACACATTTTGATTAGAGACTCAGAATTGCATGAAGGCATATGAACCGTCCATAATCATTCTTTTTGTCTGATGATTCTCATTATAAATCCAATGTCTTTCCAACATCCAATTCTTATTTGCATTTCTTTTCCTCCCACATTTTGTTTCTCAGAGAAAATAATTTGAAAACAATAGCTTGTTAAATTACAAGAATTAGTTTACCTGAAAATGTCTGATGATTATGTCATCAAAACTGTGTGTTCTGAGCACATTCTAGTCACAGGTAAAATCCCTGCTCTTTCTTCATGACAGACAAACCAACACCAGGTTTATAATGTTCAGTCAAAGATATATAATAAATCCTCATACATTCCAAATTCATTACTGGGTTTGCTGAATATCTAGATGGAGAAAACAGGGACAGATGAGACACACATGGATTGTGAGCCTGTGACTGGAAAAACTGCACTGATCTTGGGTTCAGGTCTTTAAATGAGAGCAACAGTCACACCTACTAAGAGTCCATAAACAGACAGAGAGAAGTTGGGATTGGAGAGAAAAGGAAGAGGGGAACAGAGCAGATTCAGACGTGATTCACCCTCCTTGTAGATTTGTCCATCTTTAAAGCTGTACAGCTAATGAAGAATAATTATCACTTATTAATTGCTCATTATCTTAACAATTGCAACTCAATAGCACCATATGTCATCAGGCTCTTCTCAGAAAAAAATGAGAAAATTCTCTTAACTGCAGTGCCAGAGGAAACAGCTCTTGGTAGCACCTGGGCATCAATCTCAGGGAGAAAAGTTGCACGGCAGTGAAAAGGTAACATAACTTCCAGGGTATTTATTGTTGTCATTATCTGTGCCGAGGACTAAACATCACACACATCGTCAGCAGCATCTCTACAGAAACTCTTTCTGTTGAAACTGAACTTCATTTGTCTAATTGCTGAGAATTACCCCTTCAAATATAGTGACACTACAAATTTTGCTTAAAAGTAAAATGACAGGTAAATCAGAGGAATTTTTCTTCTTCATTCTGTTAAGACTTCCTATATGTTTCCCAATAGTTTACAATAACTAAATAAACCCTAACTTTCGGCAGTTGCATGTACTGCTCTCTTAAAAAATTTAGCATACTTTGTCTCAAAGAGTTAAACACGCCTGAAGCCCAAAATGGCAGTGAGGCTTAAGGCAGGCAGTTATCCTAAAGCCAGAGCCTCACAAGTCACTGAGGAAGCTGTATCAAGAAACCAGAGAAGTGAAGCCTGGTATTAGTCCCTAAATAACAAAACAAAAACTGTTAGATTTGCTTTAAGTGATACACAATTTCTTCCAAAGGCCTGCAATTACTGCTCAAATGATAATTTTGCAAACGCTTTCCAACTATGTGAAAATCCCTCTTCATATAAACCAAACTTTAAATCATGCTTTCCCTCTCCCACTCAGTACAAACAGAAAGCTGCTACTGCAGGGTACAGAAGCAGAACATCTGAATCTAAAGAAAGCCACAGCTATGCTATGATAAAGTACTGCTTACAAACATGTATCTACAAAAAAGCATCTGCAATTTCAGACCACGGTGAAGAATTTAGAAATTAGCCATGTCTGCTAAAATGAAATAAAAGTATTATTCATCATCAAGGCACTGATTCACATAGTTTCAATCTACAATTTATCATTAACCAAAGGCACAGCCCCTGTAAATTCAGCATTAGAGTACTAGTACAGAAAATAGTTTGCACCCAAGCACAGGAAGCATGCTGCATGATTCAGAAGGAGAACACAAATGTCCACTGACATTAAGTTATTAAGCATCATCTCTGTTCAAAAACAGTCAAACATGACTACAGAAGAAAAACCTACAAAGCAAGCAGTACTAGTTCAGCACAGGACACACAGCAAGCACTCCCCTGCAATACCCACACATCCACACAAAGCAAACCATACGGTGTCACTGCATATCGACTCGATCCCTTCACTTCATTTAAAAAACAACAACAAAAAATCATGCAGCTCTGACACTGCTCCCGGACTGGAGGGTGTCTCTCTCCCAGCAGAAGCTGCAAGGTTTCAGCTTCTGATTAGCCCAGGGAACCGGTGCCTGCTGCAATATCCCAGTCACTTACTGCATTGCTTTTCAGCGGAGTGAAAGTGGCTGCTCTTCCCGGGCACACATGGCTCTCTCAGCCGGAGGGTTCTCTATTCAGCACAATTCAGCTCCAAAGTCTCTGCCTGTGGAGGGGAATTGCCTGTGCTCTGTACCGGGGGGTTCTGGCTGCAGTGGCTGCTCACCCTATCCATTGCCTCTGGTGTATGCTAAGTAAGCAATCCCCTGGGTCTTCATAACGAAAGGATGAAGAGTCACAGCTTTCGAGAGCAGATAAGGTGTTCTGCCGAGAGCCTCTGTGCTTCCATGGCATTTTAAAGGCAAAGGGGCTGGGGATGCTTCATTTTGCTCTACAGTTCTTTATCATGCAAGTTGTATTCTATAACTTACCGTGAATTCGCTGTCGAACCCTAAATTTTTTGTTTCAGAGAGAGCTCAAGTTAGCTTTACAAATTCAAGCCAATGTATTTTTAAATGTTGAGGAATACACTCTTTTAAATGAACGAAATCTTGTGTTTTACAGAAGTACAAGCGAAGGGGAGGAGTTTCCTAGCTTTGGAACGGATTGTATCAGCCCTGCTGGATACACTCAAAAAGTAGTAGCTTAAAACTTCATGGATTAACATCCCAGATTTAACAGGCTCAAAGTCTAGGAGGAGGCACTGTCATCCTTGTCCATTGTCTGCAGTGTCTATCACTGTATGGGGGGGGTCCTGCACGAAAAAAGAGAGAAATGATGAGCAGTAATAATAAGGAGGCTGAATGAGCAAAAGCCACAGTGAATAATTTCTTACTAGGAATCCTAATTTTTCACTGCACTGGGATGCTTGACCCTGTGCCTTTGGGAAGAAGCAGTGGGGGAGTTGCAATTGCTTCCCCCATACCCAGCTAGAGTGAGGTGTATGGAAGGGTGGATTTATGAAGCCAAACTGCTGCCCTCTCCAACCCTGACCTTCAAAGGGACTCTCAGGAGAAAAGCCCCATTCTGTGGCTGTGCTTAACTGTTATCCAGGCCTTCTGCGACCTGCTAATGCTAATTGTGCCTAACTATGTGTAGCAAATTTGTGAAAACAAATACATTGCAGTCTTGCGGGTAAAAACGGGATACTTTCTCCATATAGGCACCCCCAACAGGTAACACAGCAATCATTAATAAACATTTCCTAAGACCAGGCACCGTGGAAGGTGTTGATTCACTTGTCCCCCAGGGCTCTTGAGCAGGGGAGATTTTCTCTGCCACTGATGGGAGCATTAAGACAAGGTAAGAACAGCACCAGCTTTGGCTGCTGAGAGGTTTTGACCCCTTTTGGGGGCTTTGAGCATCTCCAGAGGCTGATTATCCTTTCAGATAGCATGGGGAAATCCCAGCCACCAAAACAGCGCAGCTAATAAATTTTGCATGATTATTAATTGGATCCTTTAGAAAAAAGGCAGTCAAGGGCAGGCATCTAGAAGAAGCTCATCACTTTTTTCCTTTGGAAAGTGTTTTATTACTAGGATTTCAGGTTTTTTTCTGGAATTTCTGTACTAATGCAGCTTTCTACAGTACCCCTCAGCATCATTGGTTCTGTACCTATTATTTTCAGTGCTATAATTTCTGCCTGTGAAAATGCCAAAAGATACTCAGTCTTCCTGGCTGACAGATGTTACTGGACAGGTGCTGCTTTGCACTTTCCCAAAAATAATCCCTCAGAGAAGAGGGGAAACCAGCACATACTGGTATCAGTGCCAGTGGGTTCCTAGGAACTGACATTGCTGTAGTAGAAAAACTGACCTTTTTTTCTCACTCTTGTGCTCACAATTGCGTTTAGCACCTCAAGGTAACAAATTTGTTGAGTCATAGAAAATAAGAACCAACAAAGCTGCCTTGAATATTAAGTTTGTTTCATATATTAATTATATATTGTGTGTGCATCTTAACTTTTAAAATGCAGACAAGGCAGAGTCCCTGTCCCAAGGAGTGGGATCTCAGTGGAATCCAGTCAGACAAAATGATGCAGACATGTAAAAAACAGGATTGCCAAGAGACAGGCTTGTTGCAAGCAAAGCAGGAAAACCTGGATGGATTGGTAGCAGAAACAATTAGCTCACACTGAAGGATCTCAGCTTTTATAGGACCCTGTAGAAAGCAGCTCCAACTCTTCTCTTTATTCCTCCCTCACCCTTTTGGAGGTTATTGATCCCTCGAGTAAGTCCATTTACTTTCCTTGGTTAGGGGATAAGCTATAATGGATTTCTTTGAAGTATGAGTTGGACAAAAATAATCAAGTCAGCACCATAATTAGGTGTGGACCTTTTTAACATTCCAGGAGACACCAGCCCTGGCCACGGGCAGATAAGTAGTTATTCTAACGACCATAATAATCTCATGTTCTGGAGATGTGGTAAGGGAAGGATTATAGATTTCAATGGATCATTTTCCTCTGGTTTTCTGGGCTCCTTGCCTCAGTTCAATAACACAGAAACTCTGCTATGCTAACACATCACTTTACTTTCTACTGGTAACAGTATTTTAAACCTTGAAAACAAAGAACCAAACAACTGATTTACTGGGGAGAGGCACAAAAGACAACAGCAATGACTCAAAGCCTCTAGGAGACATTTAAAATTTAAAAGCATACTTGTGCCCCAACCAAAACTCCCACAAACCAAAAAGAAATCCCAAACTGTCTATGCGGTCATTTAAATAAAAAATAAAAACGTTGTAAAATAACTATCACTTTTAAGGAACAGACCAATAAATAGCCTGGAAGTGTGGGGCTGTCAGTTCATTGTTGTGTAGGGACGTACCAGTGACTAAGAAGCAGTGTTGCACAAGATGATTTAACTGAGGAGATTTTCCAAGCCAGCTGGAGAGCATATTCTATTTGGAAACTGCAATAAAGGAGAATTGAATTTTAACCTTCCTGTTAGGGAAACATAAAGGGTTTATAATTGATTCTGGGCGTGTAATATTGAAGAGAGCCATACAGTGCAGAGTGCTTGCCTGTGAGAAAAACAAACTAGTTCACATATGACTTTATGTTTATTGTAAATTTATTTATCTATTTGTCATAAATGCATAAAGATTTATATAGTAAAAATATAGGTGTGTCAAGAACAGACTTTGTATGTTTAAAAGAATTTGGGAGCACCTTGGATATGCCTTTATTGAATTAGTGTTCCAGGTTAATTGTGGCTGTATTTGATAGCCGTAGGAATAGCCTGGGATAACCTATGTGCAGCAAAGTAAAGAGCATGGCCTGCACAGTGGGAAGCTGAGCTGGAGGGCAGTGTCTCCAGGAAGATCACCTTGTCACTCTTATTTCAGGTGGGCAAGAGAAAAATGGGGAGGAAGACACTGACCAAAGGCTAATCAAGTCACTTGAGTGTTCAGAGGACTTGAAGGGCGCAACTTCGTGTTACAAGAAGCCAAGGGTGCTTTGTGCCTCCTTCCAAAATTAGACAAAAGATCATCCTTTTCCTTAGATATTTAAATGAATTATGTAATTCAAATTTGAATTATTCTCTTGCTTCATCATCTTTCCACTGGTTCCACAATCAGCTGCTCACTGCAACCTATAGAAAGCAAGGACTAGAAAAAGGACTTCCTGACTGTACATCATCTCGTGATGGTAATTAGAGGAAAATCTGCCTGATATTGTGTCCTAGAAGGAAAATAACTATAAAAAAATAGACATTTACACATAAAGAGTTAGGACAATAACAGTTTGTTTGATGTGTAAATTCATATACACACTGAATTAAACTTGTCACAGTTAAACTGTGACATCAACTATAGGGCTGATGATCTGTATACTGCTGTTCTAGAATAATTTAACCTAAATTGAATGGCAAATACTTTCATTTTTGACATAAGCATATAACTATAAACGAATCATTTACGAGTCTACTTTAAACACATATCTTTACTTATTTCAGATGTATTTTCCTGAATATGCCTACATAGTCAGACACTGTAAAAGTGGATGCACAGAAGTCATGTTTGTCTTCTCTAGGAGGACATTTCCAAATCTTTCTTAAACTGATCTAATTCTATTTCATTTGAGATATTACAGTTTGTGAAGATGAGGAGAAAAAGGAACTGAGTATTTAGTCAGCAAAGCATCTCGTTGGAATTAGAGACACGCTTTCTAATTTAATGGGACACTTAACTGTGGGGAATCAATATCTTAATTAGCTTATATTTTTCTCTTAGATTAGCAGATTGCATAGTCTTCTATAATCTGTTTCTTTTCTTCTTTAGTTTCTGTTGGTGCTCTTGCCTTTAATGACATGCTACAAATAAAAGGCATTATTTAATTCACAATTTTTCATCCAAAATGTTTTCCAGCTCATGAGTTTAACTTTTCTTACCCTTTCTACATGGTTGTTCTCTTTCAGGTCAAAAATGAGGGGAAATCCTCCTCTCGCATAAGAAAATCTGTCTATGTCCACAGTCAAACTGAAAGTGGGGTCATGGAATCTAAACTTGGTATAATAGAATATTTAAGATCAGTTTACAAAAATAGTAGTCCCTGTGCCCAAAAATGCATTAGACATGTCACATTTGATGAGAAGGCAGGCCAAGCTCCAAAAAACCCCTTGAATTTGGCAAAGAAGTGCTCTGAGAGGATATGCTATGGAGCTGTGGGAAGCCATGGTTTTGTATTTCAGGATGAGGGGAAAAAGAGCAAAGTGTTACTGAGGAAAGCAGATGATGTGAATGGAGAGGTACGCAGACAGCCCTGACTGTCCATGAGATCAGAGAATGTCTTTTCTCCAAACACAGTTTTCATTTGGTTCTTGCCACCAGAATTTTTTTGGGAATCAATTGATGTTAAAATCTGAAGCCTTATGTGTTAATTTTAGAGGTGATTTTGACTTTAAAAGAGATAATCATAGGCTGGAAGGGAGTTTACACGGCACAGTTTTGATTTTGCCAACATAGGGATGAGAACTGGTTGTTGTTGCAAGAAAATGGAGCTACTGAGAGCCCTGAACTGCAGCTGAGGAGGGGGACGTGGGGTTTTAGAAGAGAATGATTTAGTCACTGCTTGGATATGCTGAAGGGAAAAGGAAAGTGAGACCTCATGACTGTGAACAAACCCCAGCTATCCCAGACTGTGCCCAGACAGAGGCTGGGAATTCACAGCCCTGATACAGGTCATGAAATGAAGCCAGGTCAGGCAAAGGGTCTCTTACTGCTCTTCTGTAATAGTTATTTATTACACAGCAATGACAGGTAATGAAGTTCTTTCTCATTTGAATGGTGTTCATTCTATCAAACTTCCTTTGGTATTGAAAATTTAGAGGAATAAAACAAATTATTTTTATATAGCCAGTTCCCAAAAGCCTTCAAGAGAACAAATATTGAATGAGATCTTCCAAGAAATATTTTCTTCTCTTTGTCCTGTGTCTTTGGGGAAGTGTATGATCTGATGAGCTCCTTATCTGTGCATCTTTATTCTTATTCCCCTCAGAGCTGAAGTCAAACACTCAAAAGGCTGGGTCAAAAGAGTTGCAATACTGGAGAAAGCAATCTGGCTTAGAATGAAGGATTTAACAAAATGGGTCTTTTATGCTGCCAGCTTCTGCAAAGAGAAAGCAATTGCAGTGCCCTTGCTGTCTCATTAATGTCCTGACTTCAGCTCTGAGGGTCCATAATGCTCTCTGAGGCTGTCTGGCATGGGTAATTTTGGTCTTGTGCAAGCAATGCTTTAAAGAATCTACTTTCAAATTATTAGGAGCAACACCTGTGAGTTATCTCTGTATCAGTGTTGCTCCAGGAGAGAACTGGATTGCTTCCTGCCTTTACAGTCTGTGTGATGGGTCTGGGAGCAATGAGCAGAGAGCTAATGAGCCATCATGAAAGCAGAGAGATCTTGTTGCTTTGTAGAAACTGCTCAGTCTCTCAGTTGAACTGAGCCAAAATGTGTGTGGCTCCTGGGAGGTTGGTGATCTCGGACTTAGTTGAAGTTACTGTGATGGGAAGAACTCATCTCTCATTTCAGATGATGTGTGAGGGCAGACTCAGACTATTAGGATTTGTTTCGACATACAAATTTCAGCTTATTAGCTAATGTCTGGATACATAAGTGGTTAGTAGTTGGGTGTGAATCTGCTTTTAAGGCTTTGTATTAAGCAACAACTTAAAACTTGTGAATTAAGATGTCTAGGAAACAAAACTAAATCAAAAAATAATTACAGCAAGTTAGACCTTTTTAAGAGTTGGGAACAATCTCAAACCAAAACTAGGTTATTATAGGATGGATCATAAGACTCCGGGTAATAGGGCCATATGTTACACCAGGCTCCCTTCAAGTGTTTATCATTCTGCATGGTTTGTAACCCTTGGAACAGCATGCAGGTAAAAAATGCATCATTTCTGGAATGTGTAAGTCATAGACGAGGAATAAGAGCTATGAACTATCTCATTCAGCTGGGCATAATTTTCAGATTATGTTGTTGTTACTCAGCATCACAAGACATTTATGACTGGGAAAACCAAAATGAAAATATGGACTTGGAACAAAAAATTGTCTATCATGCCAAATGAAAGTTGCTTTTGTTTTTTTTCATTGTGGGTTGTTTTGTTTGTTTTGTTTTTTTCCCTAGAGAACAAATCATGCATTCCTGCCATGGATGCTTTGGTGTTTCTGTGCAGAAAGCAGGCACCTTGCTGCAGTTCAGAGAAATGCAGGGAAAACCTCTTCAAAAAACATAAACCTGCCAGTATGTCAAAAGGAATACTTGAGTTGACAAATGGTCTGAAAGCAATTTAAAGAATAACCTGAAAGTCAGACAGTTGCTCTCTTTAGCTTAGCATGAGGTAAGGGAGAAAAACATTATTGGCTAGGATGTGGGCTAAGAAAAGCTTGAAAGTGCCTGAGAGTTTCCCTTTCATATGTAGATAAGATTGCTTAAGCAGTGGTCATAATGTGGCATTAGTCATATAAATTTATGTTTATTGGAAAATGCTCTTCTGTTTCTATTCCAACTTACCTTCAAAAAAGAATTGTGTTCATGTCTTTTACACACCTGGTCTTCATCACAAGAGAGAAAGAAGTCCCACCTGCACACAGTCCCCTCCTGAGGTTCTGATTTGTATCTAGAAGCAAACAGTACATAAATGATAAACAGCAAAGATTTCCTTTGCTGATGTAAAAAGCATATCTAGGATCCAAATGGAGAAATCATAAATCCCATAATGTCTGTTTGCTTTGGAATGCCCTTCAGTGGAGCTGATGCTCCTCTGGAAGTGCAACGAAGCCAGGAACTGGCCTTGAGTTAGTGAGCTGAGAGGTGATGGGCTTTGGGTGGGACATGTCTCTGGTTTGCTGTCACAGTCCTGTTCCTTCTGTAGACCATTCTTTCGGCCCTATGAAAAGCAGCACTTGCATGCTTCCATTTTTTTTTCATTAGGCAAAATAATTTTCCAGGCTTATCCTCTATGATTTCCAAGGGGTGCTGTAAAAGAGTATGCCAAGCCCAATTTAGAGAACAACTATTATCTCTGAGGTTTTCTAGCTGATGTGCTTGGTAAGATGGTAGTTAAATTGCACCTGAGGGCTTATTATGTAGCCGCATCACAAACCTCATCGTGGACCTGAGATGAAGCTGAACAAATAAGACTCTTATTTCACTCTTGTACCTAATATATGTTAGTCTGTTCTGTAAATCAGTTCTTGATTTGGCACAAATGATCAGCTCTGATTAGATGCAGATGTAGAGGGAAGAGCAAAGCTACCTCTATATCTTGATTTGCCTACTACATGTATCTCCTTATAAAATATCTCAGCCTTAAAAATTACCAGGGACTGTAGGGAAAAGTTGCATTAAGATAATGAGGAGTTTTCTGAGAGATGCAGCATTAGGACTTCATACATTGCACTGTCCTAGCAAAAGAAAAACAAAAGTTTCAGTTCCTGGTTCAAATAAAATCAGCTCAGCTCGATGACAAAAAAAAAAATCAACCTTAGGCCATGGGCATATGATGAACAACAATTCCAGTTGAGACCTCCATTTCTTTCTGATGAGGCTGTCAAACATTATTAAAAAATCATGAACACAATTTTTTTCTGTAAACAAAGAACAATTCATTATAATATCTGCCAGCTGATTTTCTATGCCCAGCATATATCAGCAATGAAAATTAAATGCCTTTCCTTGAAAAATAAAATAGAAAATAAAAGTAACTGAATGTAATTTTTTTACATACATAGAAGGTCCTGCTTATATAGCCTGTACATTTATTTTGCTGCAAGCATCTTTTTTAATCAAAATAAATCTCATTTGTCAGCTGTTTAAAAAAATCTCTACTCCAGTAAAACCAAGCTCAATTATAACAGTTCATTACAGCAAACAAAAAGCTCAGTTCCCTGGAGAAGAATAACATTAAGAAAGACGAGTTGTTTGCTGTTGTATTACTGAGTGTCTGCAAATGCCTCAGTACTGAACAAATTTCTTTTCATTTTTGCTCATATTAGGATTATCTGTCCATTACTAAAATAGTTTTTAGATCTCTGCCACAAACTTAAAGACCAGAAAACAATCTTTCTAGACCTTGGCCTTTTTATTGTAATACAATGTTTTCCAAGGGTTTGAGCTTTTCGGCTTTTTACTGATCTGCAACTTCTTTTCTCATTTGAAAATATAAGCAATGTTTGTTATTTATGCAATGCTGTTAAATATTTCAGTATAATGAAAACACAGAAAAAAGTCTGAATTCTATCTCAGTTGAGTGTGAGCCCATTTGCACCACAGTACCCATCCCAATGTGACTGATGGGAATCTTCATAGGAATCCCCTTTCATAATTTCTCATTCACTATTCAGCTAAAAAGGAAATCAGAGCTTGATTCAATCATCTCTAAGAAGCCTTTCACATTGATAATAACAACTTTTCTTTCTTTCTCCTGCTCATCCCACACTGATGGATTTTTTTCATCATCTGCCAGCAAAAAGAGAATGAATTCATCTCAATGAGTCCCATTGTCTAGGATTAATCTGAAGACATAGGTCAGACGTTTTGTTAAGCACACCCCAAAATCTTTTTCCACCTCCTACCACAAATGTTGCTCAAGGAAGCTGTCGAAGACTGCAAAAGGACTTTTTCTGCCATAGCATCAGTGCACAAATATGGTCCTGAAGCTCTGTAAGTGCAGCAGTTCTCATCCATCTCTTGGATCAAGGTAGCACAGTTCATCACATGAGGCTTCCAACTTTATTACCACGGTCAGGAATTTGGCTGCTGGATCTCACCAGGGCCAGGAGATGAGCGAGCCCTGGCAGCTGGAGAGCCACGTTTTATTCCTTCTACGGCCGCTGCACTCACACATTCACATTGTCCCTCACACTCACCCACTCACTCTACAGTGGATTAACACTGACATTCTTCTTGGAAAGAATGTGTTCAGAAGCTCGTGACTGCTATGTGTAGCTGTTTCTAAGTACCGGCAGGTTGAACGGTTTTCCTGCATTGTAAAGGAACATTTCCTAATTCTGCAGTGGGACACTGCATGTTGGGTATTTTGTCTGAGTGGATTTTGCAGTGGCTCCAAAATTTTTTTGTAAAATGCCACGAAAATACTTGCTGTTGCAATTCCAGCTCAATGCTAAATTAGGAGAAAACTGATAACCTTGTCTCAAGTATGAGGACAGCCCCATCCACCAGTAGCAGTTGACTCCAGATGGGTCCAGGCTACTTAAGGAAGCTTTTCTCTCACCTTGTTAGCAGTGACTGGGGACGCAGCCATATTCAAAGTTTAAAAAGACATAAAATATTTTCATACAGCATTATGTGGACCTGAACAGGATGGAATTAATGACAATTGTTGCAGTCCTATCTCCTCTTTTTTTCTCACTACAGCTTTCTGTAGCACCATGTCCTAGGTGTTCACTATACAACTTTGCAGTTGGTAGATGACAGCTGCTAAATCTGACATACACACCAATTTAAGGTAAATTTTCCCAGAAAACCGGAAATGGGTTTGTAAGTTATTTTTCCTCTTCCAGCTATTTATGCTCATTTTCTTAAATCTTATATCATTTTAATTGTAAGTAGCAGAAGAGAGGAATTAGATAAAGAAGTAAGCTGCAGTGTTCTTTGTTTTCAGTGCATTGCTCTACCCACAAATAGTATATTTTAGGAAGTCTTGAAAAATATTTTCCATTTTCTGCTAGAAGAGTTCTCCTCTATTCAGTTCATTCCACTTTTTAAAATGAATCCAAAAAAGTAAGAAACCTCAGGCTATATTGCAGAAATACTCTTAGTGTAAAATGATTTATAAAAAGAAGTAGTATGAAAGTAGGAGTTGGAGGGGAGGAGAACTAGAAAATATTAAACAATGGCACAATTTTAACAAATGAATGCACAAAGCATAAAAGCTCTGGATTCCAAAAGGAACTTTTGAAAGGAAGATGCTTTGTACAACACCTCAAGTGACAACTCACCAACTCCCTCACCTCCCTATTCATGCGAAAAGACCTATGAAGGAAAGCAAGTTGAAGAGTTGGAAACACTGTGGCACAGAAGCCTCTTCCACTACTGATCTAACCTATAAATCTGGGAATTGCTAGTATAACATTCTAGGTAACTGATCTTAACTACTGTGGTTTAGAGAACTGCTGGAATTTAAGTGTACTCTCATGAAGAGTTTATATTCTTCAGCCTATGCATTTAAAGATTATTTATAGAATTAAGTCCAAGAAAGCTGTTTAGTCTGGGAGAAGATGGAAACCAGTGGGCAAAAGAACAGTGATTGAGACATGATACCTGGGGTAAACAACTTCAAGGGAGTTAAAACAACAATAACTCAATAATCAGTTGGGAAAATGCTGTTTTCCAGGCCTCAGGGAGTTACACAGCTAGCTTGCCAAGTCTGAGAGCCTGGAGATCAAAAAGAATATGAATCTTAACAGGACTGTGTTGGAACAAGAAAGGAAGGAGTGGGCTGTGAACAGATGCCTGAGGATGAGAGGAAGAGTCTGAAAAAGGAAGGGAATGCAGCTGAGCCCAAAGATGGAGATAACTGAACAGACTGGGAAAACATGGGCTGAAACTCACTCCTGCACAGAGCTTAATTCATAGCAGGTGGAAGTAAGTCCTAGTGCACCTAGGGATATGGTAACTAGAAATATCTTATTACTATAGAGATTTGCACTGATAACCAGGGTTTTGATGTACTTTGGTTTTCAGTGGACAAGGAAAAGGGCAAACTAAAACTGGATTTTGGAGTTGAAATTCCTTCATAGTTTGGAATTCACCCTTTTTTGTGCTGATATTTCCTTGAATTAGCTGGGCTACTCTTCCTATGCAGTGGAGAAATTTCTTGTCAGCAACTTTTAGAAGGATATATAAAGTGTTAATATGTTTGTTCATCAAGTAATGTTCATCAAGCTGCCACATATTGTCTGAGCTGCAGTAATGGCTAGTGTTTCTGTCCATTACTGGCTGGTGGAAAAAAAAAGTCTTCAACACATACTTAAATTCTAAGTAAAATAATATATTTCATTGATATTGTCCGAGAAGTATGCACCTTTGGTTTAACTTCTCTGGAAAACACATTTTGTTTGAACATGATTGTGACATACTCGGTTTTCCTTTCTCTTTTCCCTCTTTTTCCTTCTTTCTTTGTAGTTCTCTGCAGTCAACATCACATCTCCAAATTCATCTCCTGGCAATTTTATTAAAAACCAATAAAATTTTCTACTGAAAACAAAAGCTTGTTGAGACAACAGCATGTAAGTACAAGCACTGTCTGTGTGGGATGAGAGTTTATGTTTGGAATGACTCTTTTATCTTTGAAGCCTTGAAAACCTTAATAAATATTTTGGAAGCTGTTTCCCTGACTGGAGTTTGTTTGGGATTTTTTGAAATCTCATCGTTTCTGTCTCCCACCCCATCCTACAGATCTGTGCTGTCTATCTGTTATGGCTCCCCAGCCGAGCTGCAGGATCCATGGAGCAAGGATTGTCATTATCTTCATGTTTCAATGAGCTGGCCACTGCATGCTACAAAAATATTTGCTATGAAAGAATAACAACAGCTCATCCAAGTGACCTTCACTTAAGTATCAAATTATTGCTTTTGAATTTGGAATTTCTTGTTTAGATTTCAGAAAAATACTATGTTTTCTGAGAGGAAATCCCTCTGTGGTACCAGAGCCATAGCCCACAGCAGAACAGGGACCATTAGACAGTGACTTCCATGTTGGAGTATGTGCAGTTGGAAAACAAACCCCTGAATATTCTTGAAAGCCATGTCAAATGATCACCATTTTAGACTGGATATTTGATGGCTTTTGGAATAAATATTGTATTTTTATGAGCTTAGAATTCTCCCAGTGGACCTTAGCAATAATCCAGGTTGCTGAACAGTTGCTAACAGACTTTTATGGTGTTGCTAAGCCCCATTCCCTTCTCTCCTCAATAAAATGGATGTTGTATTATAGGCACACATCTGCCCTAATTTGTGCCAATGTGTGTGCCATGTCCAGGTCCACCCACAGATAATGTTAGCATGGAGTATTGAGCAATGCAGGAGCTTGGGTTTTTCCATCTCTGTATAGAACTAGCTTAATGTATCTATCCAGTGAAGATAAAGTTATGCTGCTCATACTGCAGGGGATTATAAAGTCTATCAGAAGTACTGTATCACAGTTTTCAGAGTGATGTATTATCCTTGTTCACCTGCCTCCTCAAAATTAACAACCACCTGAGCAAGTCTCTGCATCTTGGCTAAAAGCCAAACATGTTCTCAGCCCAAGGCAGGGAATAGGAAGGCTCAGGACTGCTCTCAAGAAACTGCCATCACAATGGCATTGACAGCCTCCTGAAACCCACGGGAATGCCAGGTCTTAAATTATCACAGACTAACAGCTTTGATTTGTTACTCAACAGAATCCTCACTAGAAGAAACATGTGGACTTGGAAAAAAGTGAGTTTTGAAAGGTGACTTCAAAAAAAAGATTGTGCCTCTGATGGTACTCAGAGAGAGCCTACTCTGTCACCCTGTCCCATGTTCTCAGGGAGTGGGAAGGGCTGGGGAGTCATTTGTGAGTGGGGTATTTTAATACTCAAATGCCCTGAACAAGACAAAAGCCTCCATGACTTTTCTTCATGAAGAAAGGCATTGGTGCAGGGGAACAGTGTGTTCTGCAACACCAGTAGGTGTCAGTTCAGGGGTGTGAGAGCTGGGAGCAGCAGCTCTGGTTTCTGGGAAGTTCATTGTGTTCTGTCAATAGTGATTTTCAGGATTTCTGCTGCAGTTTTGCTTTGGCTCTGTCTACAGTTCTCGATCTTTCCCCACTAATTCTCTTGCTTTTTTCCCTACTCTTGTTCAGCATAACAGGACCAAGCATTGTGTTTGGCTTTCAAATGTAACAAATTGTTCAGACTCACCACCTTCTTCCTTGGGAAAAAAAGAGATTGCAAATAAATAATGAAACATTTTTAATGATCAAAGACATTCAGCATCTCTGACTGTCATCATTTGGAGTCTACCCATTAACACTGATGTTGTTTACAGATGGATAAAGGATAGAAATTTATGCATAATGGCTAAATATACTTTTTTTTTTCAAATCTATGTTTTATTGAAAAGTGACATAGAACATGGGAAACAGATATAAGGGTTAAATAAATATCTGAATAGACAAATTAATGGCAATACAGGTAGGATGAGTTATTAGGAACTTCATAATAGCTTACTGAATGTATTTAAGATTCTCAATCCACTTATAAATTAAATTTTAAGTTTTGACAAGTGGAACAGTATGTTGTCTGTTACCTTGAGACAGTACATGAGTAGGATTAGGAGGGTCTACTTCTATGTTTCTTTCACAGTACCTTACTGAACATAGCACCTTGATATGTATGAAACAAAATGTCTTCATTTTGACCTACCATTTTTCTGCAGTATAGAGGGAAAGCTATCCTAGCCCCAATGAAATTCTGAAATATCTTTTCACCTAGCTATCTAATACTACTCACACTCACTGAATTCCAAGGTAAAATTGCATTAGCTCTGTCTTCTGATAGGCACTTTCAAAGAAGGTACTTACAGAAAGAAATTGCTTTCATCCACTTACACCATTTTGACAATCTGGGTCCCTGTTTTACCCACATATTGTTCTAATGGGATCCATTGGACAGAAATGCAGTGTCTCTGTATCTGCCCTTGCATTTTTTTCTTCTTACATATTCCAGTAATTTTGTGTCATAAGTAAAAAAAATCCCACAATTATATATTATTTCCTCATGCTGTTCTGTGTCTGCTGTCCAACATTACTTCATAACCCACTGAGTTTATTAGGGGATTTTTAGAAGGCATTTCTGGAAGTGCTGGTCAGATGTAATTCCACTGGACTGAAAAAACTATTTTTTGACTTTGTGCTGTTCTGTGTCAAAGCCAAATTAGCATCTGGGTAGACACTATTTATTGCTTTTGCCAGATAAGAGTGGTACAACAATACCACTGTCTGTGCATTCCTCATATTTAGGGATCACTGGTTCAGCAAGCTCTTACTGACATGGTATTTGTCTCTAAGAAGCATATCAGAAGTGACATAACCAATACTAGAATTTACTTTTGTGGATCCTAAAATCTTTTTCATTACAAACACGAATCCGTCACTGATACTGCATTTACCTTTGCATCTTAGTTCTTTTACTTGCCTTGTATTCATCCTTTGCCTCTCAGATTTCCTATTTCCACCCAAATGATGGTTTCCTATCATATGAATTGGTTTTGAGCTTTTCTGCAGAGCCAAAGTTAAACTTTTTATTTATCTAGATGGTAGTAAGTAATGCCTTCTCTTCAGGGAAACTGGATTCATGTACTGCATCTACCGAAAAATTATTATTGACAATAAACTAATCTAGGTCTTATTTCTGGCCTTACATCAATCGCTTGCTCATAAATGGAGCAGACTCAGAGAAAAATTAAGCTCTGTACCTACATTAACAGACATGTTCTTCCTTCATTAACTTGCAGGTAAGATGGAAACCTCACTCCATCCCTCTGATGCTCTGCCTCTGTGATCTGGACTTACTTGTGTAAGTCAGACTTTCAAGCCCAAACATCTTCCTAGCTGCAAGCAATGTCTTTAATGGAAATAAAGAAATCAAAATGTGAGTCTTGATAGATGGAATACTTCAATGCAGCGCATTCAGCAGCCAAATATGCTGTGGGTGTTAACAGTGTCAGAACAGAGATGCAAAATTATTGAAGCAAATAACGCTAATAGCTAAACTACATTATGCTTTTTAAAATGTTTTTTTTTTCAGTTTTGGTGCTTTTTCTGTGGCTCATTCAGCACAAGTCTTGTACACTATCTGGAGTTGCTCTCTTGGCAATTTAAATTATATGCAGTACCTCAGTCTCATTTTACTGCTCATTAATACTCATCCTTTACAATGAGAAGGTCTCGCATCTGCACGCTTCTTTACACCCCTCGTGCTAATGAGCATTTTCTCATTATGCAAGAACTGCAGAATTCCCTTCAATACTGACATGAAGTAGAGAAGATACTCTAAGATGTGCAATATGAGATCCTCATCATTGTAAACCTTTTTCAATAAAAGTAAGCTTGAATGGCAGGGGGTTTTTACATGGTGCATTGGTTCCATACCTTGCCTGTTCATTGCTCCCTCCCGATTTAAAGCTTTTGAAATACTCAAGCACCATGTTGAGAATAAGAAATTGGTGTTACGCTATCTGTGGTATAATTTGGGTTTCTTGGAACTTCTGGAGGTGCAAAGGAACTGATCCTGCAGATCTACTTGTCCACGTGGGTGAGGGACTGGGAGACCAGCACTTCTATGACCCCCATTTCCATCCTGCTGTCCAGAGGTGACTGGGAACTTTGGGATGGCCAAACCCCAGCCTCACAGGCTACAGTTTGGCATTTCATCCTTACATTTTATTTTCAATGAAAACATGTCAGGGCACGTGATCCTGAAAGCACTCGTGTTAGCATGCTTTAAAACTCATTTATGAAGTCTTCTTAGTTAGCCCTTCAAAATGACAAAACTAAGCAATTTTCTGGGATCCGATTCTTCTAGTTAAGCATTTGCACCTCATGTTCAGAGTAATACCTTGATTCCAGTGCTCAGCTGATAGTCCAACCTGCACCATGAAAGCAGAATCTGGGCATTCATCTGTATGACATTTGTAACATTTCAGTAACCTCCCATGACCCCTGTGTGAATGTCAGTGTTCACGTAATTACCGACAAAAATTATCTTGCCCATAAACTGGGTGAACTGTGTATAAATCCTTGATGTAAGGGAGTAGGATTCTGAAATGTAAGTTATAAAAAGAAGGAATATAACATGCAGAAGAAATTACTCTTGCCAGAAAAAAAAATTGATTCAGTGAGTTTTATTTAGATTTTAATTTATAACAAACTTGCCTAATCTCAGTTTCTGTAGCTTCTGTTAAAATATTAAATAACATTATATCAAATACATTCCCTGTGACATTAAAGGGAATGGAAAGCTTAGGCATACATTAATTGCATTCCAAAATGTGGCCTAGACCTTAATAAACCTAATTTAAAGAACCTTAGAACAATGACATTTATGCTTTAATTAGAGTAAATGAAAGCTGTGCTGCACACTTTTAAACAAACAATTTTTCTTATAGAACACAGCCTTTCTGACAAGGTGCATGGGGCAGAACATTAGCTGCCCATAGGTGCACATTTCCCTGCACTGTGCCATGCATCAGTCTTCTTCCACAGGCAAAATTGGCTTCCTGGAGATGGACATTGCCAAACCAAAACACAAGAATAAAAAGCATTATGAGAACCAAGCAGACAGCATAGGCAGCCTGAAAGCAAGACTTTCTCAAAACCAGATTGGACTTTCCCAGGAAAATGAAGCAATTTATTTCTCTTTAAGGAGAACACATTAAAATGACCAGATAGGTTCCAAAACCAACAATAACAGTTTAAGATGATAAATGTTATTTTAATGATCCTTATCACTCTGGTATTCTAATCACAGCACATATATTTAAAATGGAAAACATCCAAATCTGCAAAGAAACAACTGACATGAGATAAAAACACCTTTCAAAATCAGATAGATTAATAGATCTAATTTACTTTAAAAGTATTCACAAACTGTTATAAAAAAACAGATTGGTCATAAGTCTCTAAGTTGTTACCATATGCATTTCACAGCTTCTGTGTTATGTTCCTTATGCTGGCAAACTGACTAATGATTTCAAGACTGTTCCCCAGACAAGAATATGACAATTTGTGTGCTGTGCATTAAAGCACTTTGTGCTCTGCAGCAGAATGAAACATAAATTTTGCAGAAGAATTTAGATGTTCTTTCACAATCTGGTCTGGTTAAAAGGAAATTGTGTAGCAGCTTAATATATATTTAAAACTGAGAGTCTCACTGAATGCAGATGAATGATGTAATATGTATACTGCATTTGTATTTACTTTCATTTTACTTTTTTAATCTTTTAGTGCTATAGTCACAATCTCAGTATTTCATTATCTTGCAGGTTTTTGTAGCAGACCCTTTGGTTGTTGTCTTAGATATGTCTATTGTTTTTCTGTAATTAGCGAGTTTGGAAGCACTTGGCCCACCAGATAAGCAGAGCAACTGGGTAGACCTGTTGAAAATTACAGCAATTTAAATGTGTACTCTGAAACCTAATGACCTGCTTTATTTAATAGAATGGAAGTATTTGATGCTAACTTTTGCAATTTATCATTTTGATTTCTATACTAAAGTACTATTATAATATATTACAAAAAGCTAAGCCAGATACATAACGATGGTTGATAAAACTAAATGTTTTTTTCTGGTTGAAATTAACAATTTTGATATGACTGAAATAAAATTTGTAAGTAAATAATGCCCACAGCTTTTTTCCCCAAACCTTTCTTGGGGGAAAAAAACCCAAAAAAACAACAAAAAATCAACAACTGTGTTTCAAAAGAACACTTTGATGAAACAGCAGATTCTGGAAAAAGCTGTTCAAAAAATGTCATCAACCTCTGGGGCTCATTCAGGCAATAGAATGCATACAAAAGCTAATGCTTGTAATCAAGAAGGACTAGTGGTACATTTTTTTTAAAAGGAAATTAATTTTGGAAAACACTGGAACTGTAACACTGTAGGACATCTGTGGCATCAGGCCAAGTACTTGATATCAGCTGTTAATTGGAATCAAATTCTTACTCCTTCTTGTGGGCATGTATGCCTGCAAAGTGATGAATCCAGGGCAGCTCTATGCAGGACTGGATGCTACAGGAGTCCCTTAAAACTATTCCTGTAAATGGTCACACCTCGTAAGCAAGAGGCACATGTCTAATGTCCAAATCCTGGTAGAACAGAAACCCAGAGTTCAATTATCTTAGACTTTAACAGCCGAAAGCATCAGCAGAAAGCCCAGGTGAGTAGAGAACACGTTCCCGTGCTCCTCTGAACAAAACTGATGATGCTGATGAGCTGTGCAACGGATGTCAGGCAATCTGGGAGCAAAGCTCCAACCCCATGTAATCTCGTGGTGAGGGAAAGACATGAATTTTCTGAGTCTTATTTCTTCTGCCTGACAGTGAAGACAGGAATAAATGAGCAGTTACCGCTGAGTTCTTCTCTATTTAAATCCTCAGATATGCCCCACAGCACCACACTTGAGAATGGAAAAACACTGAATCACACCATTTAATTGTGGGCACATAAACCTCCATTTGACTGTGGCAGAGTTTTGTTTCTGAAGATACAGTGCAGAAAACCAGATAATTAAAAATACATAAAAAATACATAAAAATATGGGGTAAATTTAGCATGAGCACCAGAAAAATCTTTGATATTTTAAGAAATTATTTTTCTTCCCTGTTACCACTATGCTGTTGTAGCACAACTCAGCAGAGTTGGCCTTGCATGTGTGGCTGTGTGTTCCAAGTGATGCCTAGATGGTCAGTAATTCAATAGCCTTGAATTCCATCACCTGCAGACTGGTAATCACACAGCTTAAGTCTATTTTGCTATTGCTCAGGGCAGGAGAAGAGAGAAGGATTTGCCTTCTTTGTGAATACTTGAGCAGCAGAGACTAATCTGATTCCATATGGTATTGATAGAAGTTCACCTTTCTTTTTTTTTTTTTTTAAACTATTCAAATGATGTCCAAGAACAGCACTTGATCTTAGTCACGGTAGTATGAAAACTTTGTGTCAATATTTCTTCCATGAAAAATACTGCAAGACAAGAGGAATTTTGCAGAAGCTACTCTTCAAGACTCATTCCTACTATTTGCTCACCTGTGCTCAGGGGTAAGGTAGCAAGAAGTAAAACAAATACCTCAAACACATACTCAGGAATATGTTCACTTGGAATGAGAATAAGAGACTGCTCTACCTTGGGAAAACACACAGTGCTGGATCCTATTTTCCATGACTATCGGTCATTTCAGGATGAGATCCACAGAGGCTTGGTTTGCTCGGGCCTTTTGAAGGTCCTGAATTCAGTGAGGTGGCTGAGGGTAAATAGGGGGATACAGTACTTACTCAACCCACATTTTGGCATTGGACAATGTCAAATCTGTGTGCACATTTCTCATTACCAGACCGTGACTGTTTCAGAGGCGACACTACCCATGTGCCTCTGTAACACTCAGCAGCTTTTGGGCCGCTGGATCATGACTAGGAAGTCTTACTGTTCTCTATGGAAAGCATCTATTTCAGGCAACAGCAGCACCAGAAAAAAAACATTAGACTGATGCATTATGATTACAGGACAATTTAGGCAAGGATCAGCTGTGTCCAGCACCATTCCAGGAAGCACTGGGGGATGTATACTTTCCTGGGATCCCATATTATTACGTATGGTCTGACTAACCACTGCCACGGATGCTGGTGACGTAACTGTGACATGGGAGGAAAACAGGTAGCCCTGTCCAGACAGATACAGCTGCACAGCCTTAACATCCTCCCTCCTGGGGGTTGGATATTACAATAATCCCTGTGGCCCTCTATAGCTCCAATGCACCAAGGGCATTTCTCGAAAATCCTGTTCTCTGATTTTGTCTTCCATCACCGTTCAATACTCTAATTTATAGATAGTAACTTTGAGGTGAAGTACAACGTGCTTAGAATGGGAAATCCTAGAACAAACCTGTAAACATCACATTATGAAATGACAGCTCAGGCTCTGAAGAATCAGTCACCAACCCACATTTCTCCTTTTGGCCTCTGGCTTTCTCTGTCTCTCTGCCTCACACCAACGGGCAGAATAAAATACATTATGAAAGAGGCAGTATAAAAAAATTGCTTACACCCTGCCAACGAAGATTTAAAGGTATTTCTTTTGCCAGTTACCTGTGAGCATGCTGCCCTGGAGTGAAGTCCATGTAGTCAGGCAAAAACATTGTTCGGGAGCAGCAGTAAGAAGCTCTTCCAGAAGTGTGAATTTGCCCACAAACCAAACAGGAGAAGACAAACGTATCATCCCAGCCCTCATCACATTCTATATTGCAATACAGTGACATCTGTGAAACGGCTAATTTTTATTCTTGTTTTCTTAGACAAAGATGAGTTCGAAAAGGAAGATGCTGATTTTCCAGCTTCCAAACCCCCCAGATTAATTTTAATATTGTCTGGGAGCCTTATCCTCAACAAAACTCTGTGGATTTGAAACACTCAAACATATTGAGTTCAGATGAAATGAACGAAGTAAAAATACACTTAATCTCTGAATACCCAGGGTATTTTGACAAATTTTCTCCCTATTTTGCCCAGTCCAAAGCACACACCTGAGGCATTGCTATTTCACAGCCTTGTCTTTATAAGCATACATCTCTGTTGCCTTGCAGTGCTATTTGCACTGTACCATTATCTGCTACTCTAAAAGATGCAGCTACCACACAGGAATCTGTGTGCCACATCTATCACTCGACTGTTTAAAATCCTGATACTCAGTCTCCTGCTTGAGGAGATCAATATATGATCCAGCCTGGATGGATAGAAATTAATTGATGTGACATTCTACAATTAATTCAGAACAGTGGGCTAGAGCTGAGAGTGGTTTTAATGATGTGGATGAAATCCCCTATTTCCCAAATTCCCATAGCAGCAGTTTGCTGGAAGCAGTAAGAGTACAGCAGAGGGAAGTATAACTCAGTATTTGCCTTGTCTTTACCTTCTTGCCTCAATCATTGCAGTTCGTGGACATTGTCAGAAACAAAAATCTCAGCCAGGTGGATCTTCAATTGGATTAGCTGTTATATGTTGGCAACTGTTTTAATATGTTTTTTTTAATATGTTAGCAGATACGGTAAAAGCATTTTATTATATTTGAGGTGACCTGGAAGAATGGATAAGAAAGAAAAATGACCTATGGCAACATATTCATCTATTCAAGACAGTTGTTCTTTTTTGTTAATGCAAATGCAAGAGCCATAAAACATATGGTAAGGGATGCTCCATCACTTTTAAAGCACACTTTCGTTAATGTAGAAATGAATTATGCTGCATTCCATAATTCAGGGATTAGATTTTTGAACAGAATTAAGCATGCACTGCTTGATCTTTGAAACATGGATACATGTGTTGAGTTTGTCTATTTCAGAAATAAAGTCAAGTAGGCAGCTACCAAAAATGTTTTGTGCAAGCTCTTTAAATAAAAGGGTCTGCTGAGAATTTGCATAATATCTTATTTGTGAAATGTATAATGTGTCATAAATCATAATTTATTTTATAAGACAATTAAATGCATGTGTTTCTATTCTCTTTTATGGTTCTTGGAAATTGTTATCTTGTGTAGCTGGAGAAAGAGGCTAAAAAAAAGCAGAGAAGAATTAGAACTAGAACAGAGGGCAAATATCAGACAGTCACTTCCTTCACATATTTGTCTTTTCTAGGTGTCCTGTGCTCAACTGAAATAGCACAGCATGCTTCAAATTCCCCATAATTTCTTGTTTTCTTTAAGACACAGATTGCCTTCTTTGCCTCATCGGACTCAGATGGCTTTGCTGCAATTAACTGTGAGAGATTTTCTGCCATTTTAGTCTCTTTGCAGCTTATGACACTCAGTAAATCTCTCTGATGAGATAAAGAAAACTCTGTAAAGAGGATAGAATGTTGTTTATAAAACTTACCAAAATACTCTTCATAAATTCTCACTGCAAACAAGGCCAAGGCCTCCCTCAAGTCAGCAGCAGTATTTTTCTAATATACCATGTTCTTAAAGTATGCTTTTCAAACTGCATTGCCATAAATGTACACGTCCTAGCCCTACTGTTAGTTTTATTGTATGTCAGAACATCCAATCCTTTGTCAGTTACAAATAGGTAAATTCTAGAAATATCATAAAACTACAAATCATAAACTCATAAATTAAATACTTTTGTCAAGATGGGTGGTGCGCATGTTGCATTCCTTCAATCTTTGTATTTTATTACATTCATACACTTTGTAATAAAGCAGAAGGGGCAGTAGAAATCTGGGAAACCAGAAGTTTGGTAAAGACTGAGCAATGAGTGAAAAGGGTCTTTTTTCCTACAAAAGACCAGCTCTGGTTTTACTGTTCATTTTAAGCAATCTTTTGCTCCAGATACTATTACAGGACTAGTGAGTTGGGGGGATGTCAGACAGTAGCAAAATTGTTACAGAAAGCCTCCACCTTGCTGGAGCTACTAGAGATGTGGAAGTTTGTTTCAGCAGAATTTAGCTCAGGCCCTTATTCCTGAAGGTGGAAAGGGGTAAGTATGTTCAGGACTCTCTACTGACTTGGAAACTCATTTCTATTTCTCCAACCCAACAGGTCTCACTGGCTTCAAGCTTTAAACAATAAAAATAATATCCTGACTAAAATAGACCAGAAACACATCCCTTCAAGAGGAAAAGGTTTTAGTTCAAAATGAGATATATGGCATTTGGGGAAAAAAGGCTTGACTAACATAGTTCTGATCTCAGTGTCAGTTTGCTGATTCAGGCCCCTGTTTCTGGGGTCTATCTTCCTGTTCATATATAGAGTTTATGTAAGTAGACCAGTATTGTTCATAGCATTTTGGGTTTTTCTCCACTTGCTTCATAGAATGATTTCAGGGATATAATTAGGTATGCACTGTGAAAATTATATTCCCAGATGCTCTGTGGTCAGTTCTGCCTGAGGTAACCACCAACAGCCTCTGTCTCCTTAATGATTTCTATGGTTGGCAGTGCTTCTGCCAGAGAGTGAGGGGAATATCAGGAAATAAAATCTGCTTAGTAAATACTGCAAAGAAAACAGGATATGTGTTAATGTGCTTGTACCAAGCTATTCCTCTCTTAGGCTTATCAAATTTCATTGTTCAAATTTTGGTTGTTAATACGTGGTTGTATCTCTCCAGACTTCGAAGTAGCTTGTAGTATTAGAGCTGAAGTTAAGGGATAAAAGGTGTCTGTCAGGTGTTTGGCTCCTAATCCAGACTTCTACTAGCATAGGAACACCTGTCTGATCTCAGTTACATTTCTTAGGTAAGAGACACAGACATTTCACCTTTAGAAGGGTTTCTCTAGTACTCAATGTCATTTTCCCTAAAGGGAAACCACTACAGGATTTAACAGCAATAGCTGTAGAGAACAGCATAGAAATTACACCTCTGTACCTCCAGGATCACATACAGATTAATATAATTTACACATTCCTATCAAGGTATTTTATTGCATTTTATAGGAAGAATACAATTTTCTCCTGAATTATATGGGATAGTTTAAAGAACAAGGTTGTAATTTCCTTAACAAATGCTTTTAAGACCTTCCTACGATAGTTCAGGTTTTAAATTTCATCGCTTTCTCTATAGCTTATTTAGGCAAGTGTGGTCACCCATACGTGACGAAACAAATTAAAAAGGGCACATAATGTTCCAGTTCCAAGTACTCGAGTGGATGGGGTTGCTTAATATACATATATCATACTCTTCCAAAGTATCAAAGACTTTTGGATGAATTGAATGGAATATATTAACTCGATTACAATGGAAACACAGATCAAAGAATGTAGCTGGGAGGTCTTATTAAAGTATGAGACTTTATTAAAATGTCACTGGTTTTGATTATACTGTATTAAAGTATCTGAAATTTCACTTCTTCACATCCCCAGGAAATAAAATTCTACTGGGGAACTGTAGGTTCAAGGCTTCAGACCTTGTTTTTCAATATTATTATTAAAGTGGACTTGTCATGTACTGGTAAAACCCACAAAAGATCTTTTTCATGCATTTTTTAAAACTGAAAATATAATTTCATTTGCTTCAATTTATTGCCTTCTTTTGTGATTTTTGTTTCTGGACTTCACTCATTCACATCCATCTCCAGTTTTTCAAAGGAAATAATAAAAACCCCTTACCTTTCCTTTATTTAAAAGAAATAAAAATATTTTCAAAACTATTAGTTCATGGGATAGATTGAACACATAGAAAGGCAGCACGTCCAGGTTTTCCAAGTGGCAGGGCAGAAGCTCTCAAAGGAAAGCCTTTAATGGAGAGAAGTTTCAGTGTGCTGCAGCGCTCAGCAGATCTTTCTGCTTCTGAAGCCAACAGACAGAATACACATGTATGCTGAGCACTGCTATCAGTGGTAATAGCTCTCTAAATTGGAAACAATCATTGCAAAGACATCTAACAGACATTCTCTGGTACATAATAACAAGATTGAGATAAAAATCTCTTTTCTTAATTCGTTTACTTCCCTGTTGCTACACACATGTCAACACTTGTTTGTAATTATATCAAAATGGTGACGCACCCCCTGTTGTGATGCAGAACAGTGTGAAGTTTGCTTATTGCTATCCCGCATATCCATCATATTTTGCACTTGGTATTGACACAACACTGTTTAATCTCTTTGCAGGTGCAAGGGTAGAGTCCAGCGCTGCCCCTGCTTTTGTTGTGAGGAATCCCACTCCATAGGAATTAGGCTTTCAAGGTGCACAGCTTAGCATGAACTTGGAAAAGTATGAATTCAGTAACTGAATTGATTTCCTGCTTTACTGTGCCTGTGTTCTTTGCATTACACTGAAAGCAAAACACAGAACATGCACTTCCACCATGACTAAGAACATTTTAAGTGCAGTGATGGTTTCTCTCTCCAGTGACCACTGTTACAGATCTCATCACAGATATGGAAAGACTCAGGATGAGATAGCAGGAAGTAGTTTATTACAGATAAACAGAGAATAATTACATACATTTATGGATTGTTTCAGGGATTCTGAGAGACTCTGCTAATAATGCCTATTAAGATAGAGAAGATGGGGAGGAGAAAAAAAATCAATTATTTTCTTAATCTCTTTAAGCGAACAAAGAAATGCATGTGAAATCGAATAGAGTCAACAAAGCTCACACCAAACAAAAAAGAAAAGCAGCTTTGTTTTTGCATAATTATGTCTGAATCACAGTAGATTTGACAGAACCTGCTCTGCTCTAAGCCCTAAGGTCTTATTTAGGCAGAGCACAACATCAAATACCCTGGCTGTAATGTGCTCTTCCTGGGCTAATCTAACATCTCATGGGATATCACACACGGGGACAGCACGGGCAGCTGAACGCTTCTGCTGGGTTATATTCAGTCATTGTAGGACTTACTATTCCATGTTTGTTGAAAGCTACGACAGCACACTGTCGGATCTCTGGGGATTTTTTTGGGGTGGCTTCCTTATCTCCAAAATAGAAACTAAGTAAGAAATATTAGTGCTTTTCTGGTAAGAGAGATAAGGTTTAACCCGTGAATACTTGTAAATGCCTTCAGAGGACATTTCAGAAGTGCCTAATGCTCTAAGTTATGGTTTTATAAGGTATTTTACTGTCGTTATAGTATTATGGGGTTGATCCTTTAACCTTTATGCATGTATGTAACTTGACATAATGGAGGCTCATTGAAAAGCTTTCACGAGCAGCATTAGCTGTGCAGTCTGAACACCAGAATTTCTAGAAACCTAAAGGAATGGAGCTATGATCCTGCAGCAGGGCAAGTCACTCCAAATGTTGCCTTCCTTATTAAAGGTTAGGATCTAGAAATACTGAGACCAAGATTCACTCAAATGTATCTGAATGGAAATAAGCTGTATTTACAAAATTGCTGATATTAACACAGTCTTCTAGTATTAGCAGGGTAAATGCCTTGAGATAAGAATTAAGATTGCCTGCTGAGCATCCAAAACTACAGCATCACGAGGCACTAAAGCAGTAAGACGCTTAGAAAAACAGCTCCACATCTGATAGGCAAAAGCACAATAAATCAAAGCTAAAGTAAACTTTCTTGATAACCAGGAGTGTTTAATGCCGTTCTGATTAAACTCCTCTACAGGAAATGAGTAAACACAGCCTCCATGCTTTCCCCATCTTTCTGCCAATTTACATCTTAATGGATAAACTGGTTCAGGTTACTCATTCAGCAAAGCAAGGGATTGATTTGCAACTTTTCATTTTGAGTGCTCCCATCAACTTCTGCAGGGCCGTTCAGAGCAACTGAGCACAGCCACGGGCAGGCATTTAAAGATTAACAGGCCTTTGTGGCATTCCAGGGGGATGACAAAGCCATCAAAATTCATTATTTTTTTCCTGTATTGCACACAAACTACACATGACTGCTGCAGTTATTACATCAGTGGCTTTTCGGAAATCTTGCAGTTTCTCTGATACTGGGGTTTTTTCCCTATTAAAGACCCAAGTTATTGAGATTATGTGAAAAATCTCTGATTACATTGGAAGTGAGCTTTTTGTCCATGTGTGCACAAGGGAAAGCCTTGAAGTGTGAGCTGAGTAACAAAGGATCAGTTGTTCAGTTGTGCTATTTAGCATGAACGTGTGGTGTGAGGCAAACTAACGTTTTTAGAGGAACATGATACAATTCATATACTCCACCTAAGGGGCACAGAATGTCTTTGAATTCCTGGATATCTTTTTTTGAGAACTCCAAGAGTTACTACACTTTCCTCTGTAATTCCAGGAGATATTAACAAAGGACTAAGACGTTTCTATAGATCATGCCTCCTTTGAAGCACCATCTCCCTCCATCTCACAGTCGGAGGCACTGTAAGGTGCAGATGACACCACAGCTACCCTTTTCCCCAAAATATCTCTATCCAAGGCTTGCCCAAGCAGCACATCTGCCCAACATCAGCACATGTGTTGATCCTGAGGAACCACAAAAATGACTCCCCAGAAACCCGAGCAGATGACGGGGTGGAGGTGTCTGGACTCATGAGGCTCCATCCCCCTTCCATCTCCCAGGACTGAAGGGGTGTCACAGTCTGGGGACAACAGGGACACAGCGGTAACATTGTCCAACAGCTCCTCTTCTGCACGCCTTCAGTTCTGGGTAACCTGCACCTCAACCCCTCAGTTTTGGGGGCAGTGAGCAGCACCCCAAGCTCAGATTTAGAGGTGATGGACAGCACTCCCACCTTCCCCCTCAGTTTAGGGGGTGATGGATCGCCTCCCAACACCTCCCCTTCTTGGTTTTAGGGTGGTCAGCTGCACACCAACCCTCCACCACAATTTAGAGGGTGATGGACAGCGCCCCACAGCTTGCCTTGGTTTTCGGGGCGGCAAGCACCATCCCAACCCTCCCCCTCAGTTTTAGAGGTAATGAACAGCACCCCAACCTTTCCCCCCAGTCTGAGAGGTGATGGACAGCGCCTCAACCCTCCTCCTCAGTTTTAGAGATGGACAGCATCCTAACCTTCCCCTTCAGTTTCAGAGGTGACGGGCAGCGCCCCAACCCT
>VXBA01005916.1:124750-249945 GCA_013399895.1 Serilophus lunatus
GCCGGGAGCCCCCAGAGCCGGGAGCCCCCAGAGCCGGGAGCCCCCAGAGCCGGGAGCCCCCAGAGCCGGGAGCCCTCGGCGGGTTCCCCGGGACCCGGCCGGGCTGTCGCAGCCCCGCAGGAAGGAACAGTTTCGCACAAGCATCGCGGGCACGGGGCGGGAGAGGAGCGGGGACGGGCGGTGACAGCGGGCAGGGCTGTGCCTGCCCTGGGGACGGGCGGGAGCGGCGGCGTCCCCCCGCCGCTGCCTCGGGCGCGTTTATTGCCCGGCTTGCGAAGCCGGGACGGGGCGTTGGGACTGACCGAGCGCAGCCCGGCAAGTGCCGCGTGTTTGTTTCCTTGCCAGAGGATGCAATAAATGTTTCGTGTTGGTGCCACGGTTGTTACGAAACTTACAGAAATTTTCCCTTTGAACTTTTCCGCGAGGGAGGACGTTCCCGGGCGTTTCCTGACGTATCTGCGAGATGCAACGTAAATAAAATGACTTTGAATGAAAAGACATAGAACGTGTTTTGGAGAGGTACTTGAGTCAACTTAGTGTGGATCAACAAGTATCTTACACTAAAAATAAGTGGGACAACGTGTCTTGCACTGGGCTCAGTATTAATGAATATTGTTATCAAAGGTTGATTCCAATTTTGCTTGTTTTAATAAGTGATTGCATTGTGTCATTTTTTGTAGAGTCAGGTTCAGTTCTGACAATTAAGGGCTTGCTTGAGTGAATGCCAACTAGTGTGTAAAGCTTGTTCATTAAACCCTGCTGTAGTTGGTGGTGTAGTTGTCATGCTGAAAGTAAATATTATGGCATAAACAATTAATTTCGTTCAGTAAGCATCAGTAAAGTGAGGAGGAACTGATATTTGTCAATCAGATTAAGTTTTAATATCAGAATTCTATGCACCAAATAAAAATCAATATTTAATGGAAGGTTATTAAATTAATATTATTTAGCTTCCAGAGTTCCATGTCACATATGATAACAGAGTTTCACTGCCTGCACTCCCAGCTGGATTCAGTGAGCAGTTGTGCAGGCAGAGGAGGACACAAACAGACTTTTTTGACTTAAGTTTGGTTTGCCATTCTCCCATCTGCTCCTCCAAGCTATGCACTGAAGGAGCAGCCCTGAATGCTTAGAGGTCAGTGCTGGAACCACTGAATTATAGCAGAGCCCGGTGCTCTTTTGCACCAACCCATCCCACTTTCTGTTTCCACCTGCCTGCTGCTGAACCCACAAAAAGGTGTGGTTGGAGGAGGTACAGTGTGCACAGACTCAGAGCAGCCTCGGAGTGGGGCTCACCATCTTTCACTCCTGTGACCACTTTGGGAATTGAGGGAGTGTTATGGGATTATAGCAGAAACCTTAAAAACCAAGTGGGAAAGAAGAGCCAAGTGTGTTGTCTGTGTGGATCTCTGTGTGTCTGACGCAGTGGCAGTTGTTTTGCAATGTGGTCCTCGAACTCTCTGAAGCACAGATTGATGGTGTGCTGGTTTCCTGAAGTGAACTGATATCTCTCTCTGCAAGGCTGAGGTTACAGGGCATCATTTCACTCCCTGTCTGGGAGGCTGGAACAGATCTGAACTGAAAGGCAAATTCACTGGCTGTTATGATCCTCCCACGTTATCTGTGTGTGAGGGTTGTTGTCAGATGTAGCTGTGCCTGGACAAAGTCAAAATGAGGAGTTTTGAGCTGTGAGGAGAAGAGACCTTTGATCTGTGGCACTGTGCTGCATGTGCTCTACCATGGACAGCAGAAGACAGAGCTGTGTGAAATACCTTGACTTGTGCTGTGCTTTTGATAATTTTTTTTTATTAACTGCAAAGTGGAGAGAAACAGAGTGCAGATAAACAGTCAAAATCTGTGGCAAAATAAATGTAATCCAGGTGTTTTCTCTTTAGGACAGATCCCTGGCTGGAGTAACATGGAAGTAGCCCTGTCAGTGTTGGTGAAGCTGTGCTGCCTTGTTCCAGTGGACTCTCTGATCCACAGTGTTAGGGGAGCACAACAGAGAGATTAACTTGTTAAGCATCTTTAATGATGATTAGAAATTACAATATGATTAAATTTTTATTAAGCAATTGTCTGGGGTTCTAATAACAGTTGATAATTTAGGCAGGACATTAACTTGCAGCTACCACAATACAAATACATGTGATTTTAGTCATATTCAAATAGTGCAATGGGATTAGCAGAGGCAGAAGAGCTGGGTGTTCTGTTATCCTGGATGTGGAAGGCTTTCAGTGTGGGATCTCCTGCTACAGAACCGTACACTGCTCTGCTGCAGCATCTTCTCTCTCACATTAGATGCAGATTTATCCATTTTCCCCACAAGTCTTTTTTTTAATGGAGAATTTGAGTTAGGGAAGTTCATGGGAGTGGGAGCAGTTGGCTACCTGTCCTGTCTGGGTCCCTGGGAACTGCAGTGTCAGGGACTGAGTACTGGTGAGGTAAGGACTCCTCTGTGGGTTTCCTGGGCTCTCACATCCAAACTGATGGTCTTTTTGGTGCTGGACACTGCACTGACAAGAGCTGGGAGATTTGGGAATGGGTCTGGTTAGAAGTACTTTGTTCATTTGGATGACTAAGTGAAGTGTGAAACACAATGCAGGTGTGTGGGAAGCTCATCTGCATTGGCACAAAGCATCAGAGTTAATTTATTTCCTCTTGAAATAAGATTGGCATATTAAATGGGATTTAAGAACAAAAAAAAATTGTGGAGGTGTAACAAGCATTTAATAAATTACTGCTTGCAGCAAAGTAACTTAGTGCCGTGTCTGTTTTATATGTATGAGTTTTTGGAATGCAAACTTTGTCCATTACTGTTCCTACTTTGTGGTCAAACTTTGGTTTAACTTGAATGCAGTACATGATGTGGTGATTCTTGTATTGGCCTGGCTGGCATGAAAACACACAACTCTTAATGAATACATGATTTTCTTTTCTTGAGACATTACTTGGACTTGGATGATGAGTTCCAGTGTGGCTCAGTCCAGTGGGTGATCAGCAGCTTTCTGCTGTGGTCAGGTGATGTGAAATGAACTGTTTGTGTCTTTTCACTTCTCCCTGGTGAGATATCTCTATGTATTGCTGAAGTGCCACAAACTCAGGAGAAATGAGATTTAGGAGTTTACCTGGAGTTATCCTAAAGGGAAGATCTTTTACGATGCATTTTTGGCTATAAGATTGTATTCTCATATTTAATTTTTAAAAAATAATAAGTGGGTTGTTCACATAGTCCTTAAAGCTCTTTTTAATTATTTCTGTTTAAGCAGAGAGCCCAAAGTTCAGAGGTATGGAGAACATGCCCTCAAAAGGACATCTGCTAGAGAATGTCTGGAGGTGGTGGGACATGAGAGAAAGGAGTTAAGACATTACTTTTACAACCACAGCTGCTCCCAAGAGGTCCTTCTAGCCAATGGCTAATTCAAGAGAAAAAAAAAAAAAGGGTTGTAGCTTGAAGAAAGATGATTAATAAGCTCTCTTTACTTTCAGTTTGTGATGAGTTTAACAGCAAATTTTATGTTATCTCAGGGAAAGCTTGTAACTCAGCCCTGCATCTGGGCTTGTCTTAGGCAAGTTCATTGGGTTCTGGGAGTTGGTTTTGTTATGTCTATGTTTGTTTGACTTGGGAGTTAAGTGTAGATAAATCATCCTGTTTCAACTGGACATTCTGAGAACCAAATCATTTGTGACACAGTTTTACATTTGCACTCAAGTTACTAAGATATTGAGTGCTGTGGATGAATTTTCTTCATGATGCCCATTCCATATTCCCAAAAGGAACTGGCTTTCTGAAGCTGAAAATCTGATCATTCTTCAGCATGCACACAGCTTTTAAATTGATGATTTAAAAAAAAAAATCAGTCTCTACTTTGATGTTTTCAGATTTGCCTGTCCAACTTTCATCACAAAAGTCATGTTTTATTGCTGCAGCTCTGCCCTTCATTACAGCACAGACCATCCAGTAAACTAAAAAATCAGTGTCCTGGAGAGTAAATGGAGTGTTCTAGGGTTATATGGAGGTTATAATGAGCTCTGATGTTTCTGGGATGCAAAAAAGTTATCCTCATTCTAAGATAAAGTTGGAAAAAATGTCTCAAAAACAGAACCCTCATTAGCTAATGGGAGGTTTACATTGCAGATCTTTTTTCTTCTTATGTTTTCCTAGTTTTTGTACTGCAGAATTGGTCCTTAATTCAGTCAAACTGATATGAGTTGAATTGTCCTGTGATAATGTTTGTTTTCAGGACTGTGTACTGAACAGTAACTGGGTCTGGAGTAATGTAATTTTTTAAATAATTCCAATATATAGGTATAGGGTATACAAAAGACTTCATTTTGGGATATCTTTTCTGTCACAAAATAGTTGTTTAAAATTTGCATACACAGCTTGTGGTTAGTTCCAAATCTTTTTTTTTCAAGTAGAATAATGTTTCCCAATGCATCTAATAAAAATGCAAAACAAAAGAGGTATTGTTGATTTCTGTAATACCATATGGTGTTGCTGATTTTTCTTGCCAGTAAGGAAAATTGCAATAGAAATTAGGTAGCAAAGCAAAAAAAAAAAAATAGCCTTTTCAAAATAGTCAAGGCAAAATAACCCTGTTGATGTAGTGATTATTGTTATTAAGAGGACAGAAATGGGGCTGTCATTATGAAGATGTATTCAGAGATTATGCTTAAATGGTTGTGAAGATCAGCTATGTGTGTCATTTAGAGTAATTTTGGGGAGCCTACTGCTTCATAACTGACAAGAAAGAATGGAAAATGTATTAATTCAGTGCTACCTGCAAAAATTACAATGTTATTAAAATATGCAGTAGAAAAGGGAAGGAGGGGTCTTAAGCTTAAGAGAAGGGAATTTAGGTCTCAGGTCTTGTTGTAGATCTGTGGCAGATTCTTCAGTCTGTCTACAGTAAAGTGTCTTTGGCTGGCCAGAGGTATTTAGAGGTGGATGAATCAGCTCAGGGTGAGGTGTTCTGTCTGGCCAGCTGTATGGAGTGCAGAGATGCTGCCTCGGGCACAAAAGGTGCAGGCACCAAGCCAAGCTACAGACTTCTCTGACTATAGGAGTGTGTTCAATAAAGATTATGTGGGAAGGAAATCTGCAAAGACAGAGGTGCTCCTTCACCATTCTGTAACGTGATTTGTACAAAAAATGAGATTTGCTGGACGATACAGGCAAAAAATTTGACATTCCAGAAGTCGTGGGTGGGCTCTTGCTGTATAAACCATTGGTGCAGTTTGCTTCTTCCTAACAGTATTTTCTTTGTTCAGCTGTAAAGCATTTCCTGTCACCCCATCTGTATCAATCATTCTGTCAAGTGAGGAAAAGAAACATTTTATTAGGCTGCATTTGTGCATTTTAGTTACCTCCTGATTATAATCCAGATTAAATAGATGCACACTGTTAGTGATGAGAAAACTCTAAAAAATTAATCATTCTTTGCCTTCCATTGTTTAAAATAAAAATCTGTGTGAAAACGAGTGGATTGAATAAGCCCACATGGACCAAATAACTGCATTTTGACCACTCCAGAAAGAAGTACTTTGTCACAAAATTTTACAGTATTTCAACAAAATCTGGCCTTTAAAGTGGTTTGAAACTGCAGTAAGAAATGGAGAATTTTTTAACAAGAGCTGATGGAAACTTTTAATTTGGATAGCCAAAATTTCAAATGGATCTTAGTCATATTATTTACGTGGGTTAATGTCTGTAGTCATGCAGTCAGCAATGAATTAGAAACTGTTTTCAAGATAGATGTAATTTCCCTTTTTTTGTACCCAAAGCACGCTGGTCTTCCTTCTGCAAAGACATCTGTGCACGGAGAAAGAGAAATCCTTTGTTTTGGATACTCTACATATTGATGAATGTTTCTAAACTTTCTACTTCCTCTCTTATTTTTTGTCAGCTTCTATTTCCATTTTGTCTGTCTTTATTATTTCTGTCCTATCATTTCAAACCTGCTTCCCACACTTCAGTACCTGTACCTTTCTCACAGCTACTGTGGGTACCATATTTTCTCTGCTGAGCTTTGTATTGACTTCTCAGTTAGTGGTGTTTAAATGTAAATGAATTCTGGCATTGTACTGGTGCTACTCCCGAGTCTTTCAGCAGCTTATAAATTCAGGTTCCTTTCTGCAGGGAGCATCTGAAGTCCCCCTTAGAGAAAAGTGGTACTTTTCTGTTATAAGTAGCAACTGTGCTGCCTTCTGTGTAACCCAGCAGGTACTGTAAAATATAATCAGTTGTCTTAAATTAGGAGCCTCTCTATTAGCTTGCATCTGCCCTAGATGTGTGTGTGTTGCTGTTTTGTTCAAGGACAGCTCCTAATACTCATTTCAAATGCTTAGATTCGGGCTGCTGCAGGTTTTTCTTGTCTGAGTGTCAACTGCGTGTGACAAATAGAATAATATAAAATAATTACAATTTTTTTCTCTAATCAAGCAAAAGGAGTGTTGAATTGTTTAATTACTGGCTTTGCCAGCGTGCAGATGGAAAGGCTTTTCAGGTAAGTTGCTCATACAAAATGCCTGAAACGGATAGTAATTAACAACTGGCTCTTTATTGGTATGTTAATTACGCTGCCATTTGTCCTGGTGCCTGTCGTTCTTTAACTGTTCAGTTACACTGAACTCAGGCGTTCACTTCCTGGCAAACACAGAATGTATCAGAACAGTTTGACTCTCAGATATATGCAAATATTTTATGGGAAGAGGCATGCCAGTAAATCACTGAGCTGCAAAGAACAAAAACACTGCATATTTGTATTCCTCAGAGGTAAAAGCAAAACCTGTTTCTGAGGAACATGAAGGCCTGATTTTGAAAAATGGTCTCTAGTACTTCCCCAATAACAGTCCAGAACACAATTCCATGCAAGTAGGTCATTTTAGGGACTTGCTACAGCTAGCTCTTTCTGTTAGTAAAGGTAGGGTGGACATCTGGGTGCTGTCAAATGCCCTTGAAATGCATGTATTTTTAAACTGTATTGCCTGTAATATTTGGATGTAAAAAGTCAAACTGGCATGGAAATAACTTTTAAAACTTTGGACAAAACTGATTATTTTGAATGCACAGAGAATTAAAGTATCTTCTTATGAATAGATCACAGTCTCAAATGCTGTTTAACTTAGAGTTTCGTTCTTTAGATGATGCAGATTGTCCTGTTTTCTGGGTGGTGCTTTGCAGAGTGCATCCCCAATCTCCACATACTACTGCAATAAATAAAAACAGGCTGCAGCTGGGGTGCCTCCAGGTCATTCAGGAATGTCCTGAAGAGGGCCAGGCTGCTAAAGTTGTGTACCTTACCAGCGGGTAAGTAAATATGAGTCTACTATTTTGATTTGCTGAGCTTCTGCAGAATGCAACGTGGTTCATCTGCCCAAGGCACAGTGACCCTCTGCGGGTGACGCCTGAAATGAGGTGTTGATTGTAACAGTAGCTGTGGGAAGTGGATTATTGTAGTAAAATTAGCTGTAAAATAGCACTAGCTACCATGTATCACTGACCTCTGAGTCATGTTTCATCTTTTAGTGGAGAAAAAACTTTATTGCTGTTGGTTCTGCAGAGCCAGCATGGCCATGGATGAGCTGGATTTCCATTGTGTTGTGTCCAGTGAAGCTGCTAGCAAAGTTCCCAGCTCAGTTCTGAGTTCAGCTTTAAAGACTTAAAGTGCTGTTAGCTAAAGAAGCTTAGTCTGAAATGCTAAATTCTTGTGTTCTCAACCACTGAGAGGAGGCTCATTTAGCATCAGTCTGCGAAGGCTTCCCTGTGAGAGAATTTGGGAAGAGAGAGGCCAGTCTGATGACTATTCCTGTTGAATTGTGTTCATGTAATTGTGTATGGGGGCACCAAAGGTTTCCTCAGACTTAATTTTACTTTTTTAAAGGCATCTTTAAGAGATTCCCTGGCCTTCTACATATAGCTGCTTCACCCTGAAAATGCTCTGCAGTGTCTGTAATAAGCAAGACTGTAAAATGAAAATTTCCATTTATTTAATGAGATTTTCAGTGGCCTTAGGAATACAATGGCAGATTTTTGGAGCTATGTAAAGGTTTACGGGTTTCTGGGGATAAAAGTTCCTCTGCTACTTTTTTTTTGTTTTCATCTAAAATAGGCAATGTTTCTTGTTTATGAAAAAGAAAAATAAAAAATAAGTTTAATTTGCTGTGCAATTAGGTTTGTGGGAACAGCAATTGCATCTTGGCTGCAGTGTATTTTTGCTTACCAGCGAAAGTTTGAAGTATGCATTCTCATTGTTGAAACTAAAATAAATGAACCATTGCTAAGAAAAGTGCAGGAATATTTTCAAACTCGTTTGAGGACTGAAAAATAAGACTCCTTTCTGGCTGCATGAAAACATTTAGAAGTTGTACTCAAGTATTAATAAGGACTTTTCCGGTCCTTTCTTGCAGATGTCTCAGCAGACAGAGTTTCTGTGAAAATAACTTTGGGGGTGTTCAGACCTTCACAGTCTGTGAAGCCCAGTTGAGGTGTCGGAGTCTGCAGTGCAGGAGGTTTGGTGCCATCCATGATCCTGAACAGGCAGGAGGTGTTTGAGGACATGTCCTGCTCCCCTGGCTCTCTCATCACAGCTGTAATCTCCAGCAAAGGGGACAGTGAACAACTGGTATTAAGGATGTCTTAAGTGAACGTTAGCAGTCTTCCCCAAATGCCAGGTGTTGAGACCTACAGAATCCAAACTTCCCAGTTCCAAAACAAGTCCTTAAAAATGTGTCATGTCTCTGGGGATTCCCTGCCATATCTGAGTTAAGGTTGGTCCAAGTGAAGCTATTTGTCTGGAACTGGATTCTCACTATAAACAAAACATCCTAGATCAGGCCTGTGCCACCTGGAACCCCTATCCAAAAAGCCCATTACAGACATTTTAGAATTAAGTATAAAATCTCCATTATGGATGCTTACAGAATAAGACAGAATGGAGAACTTTCTACCTCCTTTGTTGTTGATGTTCAGTGTGAAGCACTTGGGTGTATGTAAGTCTTTGGGCTCCTTGTAGTTTATTCAAGCTTGAGACTTGGTTCTTGAATGATCACAGCTGTTGGGTTGTTTTTATTCTAAATAAAACTAAATGTTTTTGGACTTTGTGTAGTCTCTGATGTTTCCTTGATACACCAAATGAAGCTTTCTGAGATGTAGTAGTCTTTTGCATAAATATGTATCAAATACTCATTCACTCTGCAGACAACATCATACATTTCCGAGTTCTTTTCTGACTTGAGTTAATCTTATTTTATTAATGGAGTCCTCCTTTCTGCTTAAGAATCCTTTAATTCTGAACTGTAAATGGGACTGAGGCTTAAGATGGTCTTTAACATTTTAGTGGAAGCTGCCAGTGCCAATATCTTTGCTCTCCAAACTTTTCTGTTACTTGTGTGTCTCCCTCCAGGTTTTATGTGTGTTTTAAAAGCAGGAGGTACATACGTGTACGTGTAAATTTTTAAGTAATGTTTGAAGTTAGGCAGCTGTAGGATGGCACTGTAAAACAGAATCTTAGCACTGGTGTACAAGAGCTGAATTAAAAGATGGGTGGTTTTACTTGTTGACATTTTGGTTGAGTAGAATCAGTTGGAGATATGTGAGTGGGTGGAAAGAACATTAACGTGAAGCCCATGCTGAATTATGTTTTGCTTAAGAAAAACTATTCATTAGTCTCATAGCTGGCACATGCCTCTTTATTCCTTCTCTGAAGTTGTATCTGACGACTTTGTTGAAAAGGTTGATATGACATTAAAGAATTGGTTCTGCCTCATCTGCTGATGATGTGTGAAAGCCTTTCTGCCCTTGGCAGAACTGAACAAGACACAGGCAACATGCCAGTCCTCACTTTTCTCTAGGAAGGGCATGTGGTGAATGGTTCAGGGTATGAGGGGCCTTGGCTCCATGTCTGGGTGTTACGTGTGGAGGTTCATGATGTTGGATCCGAGTTCAACCCCAGAGCTCAGTGTCTCCACCTGAGCCCCTCTCTTGATGCTGGTTTTTCAAGATGGTCTTAAGGACAAAATGTTCTTTCATTGTTGCTAAATTTAAAATGAATGTGTTGATTATGAATAAGAATTTCAGAGACCTATGAATTGTCACTGTGCAGGAAGATACTTGGCTGTTACAAACTGGCTGCATGTTTCACGTGTATCACTGACTTTCATGTCTGAGAACTGAGCAGGGAAAGAAGGCAGGCACAGGACAGGGTTCAGGTTTATTACAGGCATCCTACTCAACCTCTGACAAGTAACATTCACATGCCACAGTTAAGTAATTTGATTTTTGTTTTCATTTGTCTTGCCTCCAGTTTGGATGTCCTGTTTGTGAGACTGTGTATTCTGGGATGCTCTCTTCATATGTGTCTGTTATAAAGTGACATATGTATGAGAGTGTGAAATGCATATCCTGGGGCAAGCAAAGACTTCTTTTTCATTGTGAGGTACTCATTGATAGTGTTTTAATAATAGACTTTTATTGCAACTACATTTATGTTGGATTAGCAAAACTTTTTCCTCCCTCTGGGAAGAAGCAGAGAGAAAAAAGCAGAATATACAGCTTCTTTCTCACTGGAAACAGCAATTATGATTTATTCCAGGAACATGAATAACCATTAATTTGTATTTTCTTTACAGAGCAGGTATGTGCTTTTTTGGATAATGTGCTTTTTAAGTGCCTTACCAGAATATACACATGATGGATAATTATTTCAGTGCTGAATTAGCAACAGTCCACCTGGCTTTAAAATATTAATATCGGTTTTAAACCTATTTCTTGTTGTCTTGAGTTATGGTTGCTTTTGATTCTTAATTTGTCTTTGAAAACTCATTAGTTTTTTTTCATCTAGTTACAGTTTGTATTAAGATTGAGAGCAAAATATACATTGTTTCGTACACCAAAGAAGTGATCAAAGTATATGAAAAATACAGTGCACCGAGTGAAAATTAGGAGATAATTTTCAAGTGTTCATTGTGTGTTTGCAAGCTGAATTTAAAAAGTAGGAAAATGCATTGTATGGAGGTATTTGGTTAGAGGGTTAACTCAGACTGCTCTTTAAATCAAATCAGTGAGCTGTCTCTGGAAGTAAATACATTTTCAGAAATCAACTCATGATTCTCTCTAGTGTTGAGCTGTAGTGATCCAGTATTTGCAGCAATTTCTTGGTAAATGCGTTTGGCTCCCACTGGTTGTTTGCTTTGTAGGGTCCCTGTGGTAGCTGGAACCAAGTTTGGAATTCAGACTAATCTTGTGTGTCCTGTGTACTTGCCTGTGCTGCTCTTCAGTCAGCAAATAGCAAAGCAAAAACCTTAGTTTGGTCAATATTTACAGACAAATAATCAGCTTGTTTTTTGACAAACATGAAGTTTGTTTACAGTGAGGTTTTTTTCAGTATCACTCTTCACTTCTCTATTTGATATATCCACAGAACTGTCTGTATACATTTGGGAACAAGTGGCTTGTAATGGGTGTTGAATCATGTTTAATGTGAATATGGGGACATAGAAAAATAATGCTTTGTTGTTTTATGCTTTTCTTTGTTCAGTAGTTCACTAGAACATACAGTGAATTTTTGTATTCTGTAATTCAGAAAAAGCAAGAGCCTGGCCAGTACTGGTGTCTTATTGAAAGTCTTGCAGAGCCTACCTGGAAACAGCATTTTCTCTCTTAAAATCAGTAATTTAAAAAGCAGAGCATGAAATTCAGTATTACAAAAGCAGTTCAGGAGATAGCTCTATGAAGAAGTTAAGAATTAAAAAAAATTAAAAAATCATGACAAAATCTTGGGTTTGTAGTAGACCTAAAGTAACACTAAGAAATATTAGTGCAATGCAGCAGAGCATAGCAGTATTTTATATTTTCTATATGCCTGTGAAAGTCTCCCTTATGCTGGGCTGTGCTATTTGAAGCTTTTGTGGGAACGACAAATTCTAGAAATTAAAGCAACAAAAAGATGCAAATGCAGTTACCTTTGGGCATCCAAAAGCTCATGAGCTTTTGTTATTTGTTATTTGTTATTTTTGTTATTTGCAGACATTAAAGAAATGTGAAATGACCTAAAAGGCAGAATGTTCTAAAAAGCACTTAGTGAAGTGAGGTGTCAATGAAAGGTAGAAAAATACTAAGATCTTTATTTGTAATTTTTTTTTTTTTTTGAAAAAAATTCAGGATTTTGGAAACTCCTCTGCTAAGCTGAGGGCAGCTGCTGGTTTGGTAAATCAGAATAGTTAAGCCCTCAGAAGAGAAGGTTGTCCTCGGTGGGGCGTTAAACTGAACACATCCAGATTGCTGAGAGGTGCCAGCTGGATGTTGTGGGAAGACTGGTGTAATCTTTTCAGGTGGCTTTTTAAGGATCAGTTCAATTTGAACCTGGAATTTTCTTATCCCACAGCCGGTTTCCATGATCTGAAGGCTGGACTGTAGTGTTTCATAAACCAGACCTGGAGTTTGAAGAAATAATGTCTTGGAGTAATAGATCACACAGGCAGCCTGTTCATTTGAATCTCATTTGAATCATAAAAGGTTTTTGACCCTTGTTGCTACTATGGGAAAGTGAGGTTGGCTGTTTTCTCTTATCCTTAGGGGGAGAAAAAAAATAAAATGTCAAAGGAGATTTTCTGATTAACTGCTTTTCTGGAGGTTCCATCAGGGATAAAATGAACTGAATGTTTGCTGTGCCCAGGGTGGGTTTTTGATATGGAGTTAAATGTGGTTCCCCCCCATCCTCCCCAGAATTTCTAGGCAGAGAATGTTGCATTAGAAATTGTGAGGAAAGAAAAAAGTGCAAAACCACAACCTATTTTGAGCATGTGTTTTGTGATGAATGGTGATTTTTCTCTTCAAGGTGTTTCACATAAATATTCTTATTCTTAGTAATAAATTTGGGCGTGGAAACACCTGAAAGGCCAATTAATTATCATAATATCAAATAAGCATCATTTGCTTGTTGATCAAGCAGAACTGAAGTCATTAGTGCTATCAATAGAATGCTGTTTAATGAGAACAATGGTGTTCTGATTACCCAACAGTGCCCAAGGACACTGTAAATACACTGATAATTAAGTATTTCGTGATGCAAGTTGCTGTCCTGAATGAAATTTAAAATTAACATACCCTTCTGAGGCACACTTAAAAATCTTTGTAATAACAAATAAAGGCATTTGAAGGACATGAGCAAGTGATTTTCAGTGAATAATTTGCATCTTTGTAGTTGGACTGTGTTGTTGCTGAGCTTCCTGCAGCTGGTGGGGAGTGAATGTCTCAGTCTGTGCGGGGGCACCACCAAGACCTCAGGCTTTGACCTGAGCTTGGTCAGGGCTTTCAGGGCTGCTGGTGTCTGTGGTGGTGGGTTGGGTGTGACGTGGTTGGACAGTCACCAATTCCTCAGAAATGGGATGTGCAGACCTTTCATGGTCTTCCTTACCAGCCCTTTTTCCTCAGTTGGCTCGGGAAGGTGAGGACGAGAGAAGATTTCTCCTGGTGATTGCCCCGTGCTCTGTTGTAGGAGGCAGCTCAGGTGCAATCACTTCTGGCTCCTTGGGTTTCCAAGTTTTTAAGATTTAGAATAAATTTTATCAGTATTTGTACCTGTGGACTTAGACAAGACAATGCTTTCTCAGTGAAAATGGATTATAAGCATATTTATGTGAAACAATTTTAAGAGGGGACCAGGAACAAATTAACTCACAGAAACATCTCTGCTTGTTATTTAAGAAATACCTCATCGCAGTTCTTCCAAAACCAGAAGTTATAGTTGTAAATACTGCCTTGCATGCTCATGGAGTCTGATAGCTGACTTTTGCTCTAGTTAACAGGAAATATGGACAAGTGACGTTGGTAATGGCTTTCATGTGAATTTTGTGCATTTCTGGGTAGAGATAAAAAGTAAAATTGTTGAGAAAAGACATAAGATTCCTAGGAAAATTAGGCTACCCCTGATCTGCGTTTGATTAAATCTGGTTTGGTCAACAGTGTAGACAGATTTATTACCAATTTGCTTTATTTCATTGCATATTTGCAGATACTGGGTAAGTATAATGTAGTTGTTAGGCATTTAGAGCACAGTTGTTTTGTTATGGTGTAAACTCTGGAGAACGACAGTGCTGATGTTCATTTGAATTTTTTTATGTATACCATTGTAAGTATTTTAATAATTGTTCCAAAACTATTTCCAAAAATTGGCAGTTGAACTTGTATGTGAACAAAATAGATTTGTCATCAAGCACTGATACTGTTTGAAACCTAACCCAGCTTCTATTGCTGGAAAGTAATCATTAGATAGACAGTAAAAAGCCAGACTTCTTGATAGAAAATCATAGAAATGTTATTTTTAAAATAAATGGTTTGAATATGAATGAATGAATAAAAAAAGAGAAATCTTAAATGATGACATAGTGCAGATAAACTATCAAGCAGTTACTGTTGTTATTATTTATTTATCATAAAACAGTTGCATAGGGACTTATAAAAGGAAATTCTGTTGCAAACATTTTGACAATTATAGAACAGGGAAAGGAAACAAGATGAGTTTAGGGAAGCATAGATAGCAGTGATGGTATGAAGGCTGTGGATCAGTCTGACTGTAGCTGAAACAGTTTCATGTTGCCCTTGAGCAGTGAACTGTGCCTCAAAGAAGGGACAAACTGTACAGTGAGAGAAGGAGTCCGGGTTTAACTGTTCTGTTTTATCTGTGTTGTCAGGAGAGTGGCCAGCAGGGATGTCATGTTGTGCAAGGCAGGAAATGAGAAGAGAGGTTGGTGAGAAAGTTTTTCTTTCTATGTAGATGGAAGTCCAATCTCAGTAAATTTAACTGAAGTCACAGTGAAGCTGATGGTGGCAGCGGTGTGGGTTATTTTTCTTAACTTATACTTGAACAAGTTGAGCGTTATCCAGTTGGATCTTTACTTGTCTAAAGAGCAACATATTCTAACAGGCCTTTGACAATTTGTGATAATCTTGTGGGGCAGGGCCATGGAAGGTGTTCTGCCCATTTCAGTATTATTGTGCCTGGCCTTAGGGTAGCTTTAGCTGGTCTTGGAGCTTCCAGTTTACCTCCTGATGTTTTACTGGATGAAATACAGCAAGTGCTCTGTTTCAAAAAGGGGAAAAAACCATCCTGTATGTGAGTTTCTAATTGAATGCCTACCAAAACAAGCTAAATGAAACAGACTTGTTAAATGATGAATTAATGGACTGAGCGTGATCTGTCTCTGGAAACCTGAAGGCAAGACATTACAGTTTGTTATTTTATCTCTGATGTTTGTTTGCCCAGGCTGGGTGTGTGCTTTCAGAGTTTTTGTAAGAGTTCATGATGGATCAGCTTTGGGCACTTCTACATAACAGAACAGCCATCTATGCTATTTGCTGGGTCTGGTGCTAAGTAAAAAGTATGGAAAATAACACTGAATGTTACCTTCTGTTTCTTGCACACAACTTAAAATTATGCAGTTATTTTTGGCAAATACAAAATGTCAGAGAAGGAGAGAGAATTAGCATTTATTTCAAATGGAAATGATGCATAGTTTGGGGAGCTTTGTTTTTTGGTAATGTACTTAGACCTTTTGCCATATGCTGCTAAAATTGACCAAAATAATGTCAATAAAACCAGGGCAAATGAATGCAAAAGACAATTAAGTGTAGAATTATGTTGTATCAATGCATGATCATGTATATAATGGCTGAAGACCAGGTAGGTTCACATTCGAAAACCTTAAATGGTCCTGCTGCTGTTGGCTGCAGCTTTACTGTGACCCTTCATGTAAGCCAAGGACCCGCCTCTCTTCCCTTAATAATGTTTACATCAATCCTAAAACAGCCTTTCAAAGCCAGATTTTCATCCTGTGCAGACTGGTCTTTTACAGGAGCTGCCCTACTTCTCTGCCCAATTTGCATGTGCAGTTTCCCACTTGTCACTATTTATACCTGAGACACTTGCCAAGTGTTGGAGGCTTTAGGTTGTATTTTCAACGTGAGTCTGCCCCAGGTCCTTGGATTTGCTTCTAGCCCACTTCTTCATGCAATTCTAGGCTTTGGATGTGGGAATTACTTCTCTTCTAATGTGTCAGTCCAACATAATCTTGGTGTAGACCTGGGTGCTCTTCTGCTTGAGTTAAAGCCCCACTTCTGCAGTGAGAAAAGTTTTCAAATTTTAGAGGCAGGCCAGGTGCTTATGTTCAGGAGAGTCTTCAAGTTCATTCTGCAGGGCAGGAACAAGCCTTGTTTTAATTCTGAGGAGGTTTATTGTTTTCCAAGACTAGAGACATGCTTTCAGAACAGGAGTCATTAAAGCCTTGTTTTTTAACCTTTCTTTCCTCCTTGTTTTGAATTCCAGCAACCTCTCTTGAGGGGAATGGTCATAGTTTGGCAGGACTTGTCAGCAGTTGGATGTATTGGCTTATTAGAAGGAGTACAAGCAATAGTTCACCCCAGCCAGAGGCTGAACAGGTCAGGAAGAGATAAGATGAAATTATGAATAAGAAGTAGAAAAATAGCTAGGGAAAAATGCAAGGCCATAGGTGCCATGCCATTTTTCAGGAGGAATGAAAAAGCAGATCCTCTTTTCCTTCTTCCCAACCTAGGTAGCAGAAGGCTTTTTCTATCTGTGCTTCAGGTCTAATTTTTAGTCTATAACATTCTTTGCCTCTGCAGTAGGGGCAGAGGTGTGACTCCAGGTCATCTTCTGAATCATTCTAAAGTCTGTTCTGAGTTTATTCAGCTGTATATGGTTGTTGGCCATGCAGGCAGTGAGCATGGACCTGGTCCTCATCCTTTTTTATGCCCTGATGTCTGTGGAATTTGTTTTGCCTTGACCACAGGGTAGATACAGATGAATGGAAATACCAGATGTGACTGGAGTAAATAAGGTGGTTAGCATGCAAATTGGAAATGAAAATAGGAAGCATTTTCAATATAGAATTCAAAATCATGTAGTACTGTATGAAATATTTTTTTTGTTTTACAGATCATAAGATTGATCTTTCCACAACTGGTTTTTTTGAGCACCACGGTTTCTGCATGTCTGGTTTCAGATGCTTCAGATTTTTAATGTTGGCTGCAGGGGTCTGTCTCACTCGAAGCACTTGAAGTGCTCACTAGGCACTTGAAGCAAGAATTCCCCTAAAGTAGACCAAAACTGTCTTTGTCATGGTCTGCTTCTAATTCTGTGAATGCTTCCCACCTTCTTTTTTGCACATGCTCGTGGTGTTGTTGAACTACAGGGCATGCCAGAAAGTATGGATTGTAGTGAGATCCCAGTGCTCCATGGATAGATGGTGTGAACACAACAGTCAGGTGTGGAGGCACTGTGGAATATTTCACCTTCTAAACCTGCTGGTGAGGCATATGGTAGATATCTCTTATATTTCTCACTAACTCTGTCATCTCCTACAGAGTCACAGCAGAAAAGGCAAGATAACTGGATTTGACCTCTGGAACACCAGTTGGGTTACTGTCTTGGATGGTTGGTCCCTATCTCTGCTGAATAGCCCCTCAGCTGAGCAGCTTAATCCCATCATCTCCCCCCCTTCATGTAAGCTTGACATTCACCTGTGATGCAGATGGATGATAAAGCTCTGATTTTAATTTTAAAAAAGGGAACGTTTCTCTAGTAACTACACACCATATGCCCTGCTTTTTCTTCAAGATTAGGGGTGGGCCCCCACACAGACCCTAAGACACAGGGCATCATGGTGGAGGGGAAAGTTTTAATTAATTAGGATTTATATATTCATAAAAGCCCTCCCTAGCTTAGGAGCTGTTTCCAGAACCTAAATGGTTAAAGTAGAAAATGTTAGTAATTTTGCTGCAAATAAATTGATCAGTATGCAAGACGGTTGTCACCGGCTGAATCATGGTCCACAGTTAAGGTAAACAGATCTGTGATGACATTTTCTGAGCAGAATACCAATGCTGCTACATTTCTTCCCAGAGGTTTCTGACTCTTCTTATATGCGGATAAAATTCCTCTCCAAGAAGGTTTTGTTCACAGGAAAGAAATATCACCTTTGTAAGAATCATCCTTAAAGGTGGGATTTCTTATGTTTTATGATGTATTAGTAATCTTAATTCTATTGAGAGCATGGGAATGAATGTTTTTGCTTTTCTGGATATCCTCTCTGTACAGTAGATGTTTTTGATGTGGAGTCTATTTAAAGTGTCTGGTAATGGAACACAAGTAAAATAGTATTAACAGAGTTACCAGGAACAATGAAAATGTTTAATTTTTTGTATTTTTGAGAGTGAGCTCTGTTTTGTAATCTCTGTAGTTAACACATAAAAGCAATGACTAAATATACAGCTAGATTTTTAGTGTTAGGGTTTCTGTGAAATATTTTTGACTACATCATGACTTTATATTTTCATTGGCATATTCTAAAGTAAGAGATGATGTATTTTATTCTTAAATGTCTCTGCGCTAGGCAGAAAATCCCCTTTGCAATTGACTGCAATCAAAACCTTTTAGCTGAGATGCTTCTAACTCCTGTATGATTTCAGGGTAATGAAAAATACAGTTTCTAAAGAAGTTTTTGAAATCTGCTTTCTTAGAATATTTAAAAAAACCCCATTTTAAAATCTCTGTGTATGATGCTGTTGATGGGAGAGGGCACATTTGTAATTCTGTGTTTAGGCTTCAATCCACATTTACTTGGGGGTGATTGACATCTCAGTCGTGCTGTGGATTAGTGGCTGGAAATCTGTCACACTTGTATTGATAAAAGTGGAATCTCCTCCGTTTAGTCAGATGCTGATATCTGACTTTAATCCCATTTATTACAGTAGATGCTCAAAGATAAGAGCCCTGTGGAGAGCATGCTCAGTGGTAACAAACCTGGAACTGGTTGTTAAAGTCAATGTCAGGGATTCACAGTCTCTTGAGTTAGAAAAAGCAGTTCTCCAGTAGACCTTGGGTTTACACCAGTCTCTGTCTGTATCTGGTGTGTATAGGCGAGGGCAGTATGGTCTGGGTGCCTGACTGCCTGAAAACCACGTAGCTAACAGGACCTTTTGTGAGATGGGCTTAGAAAATCTTGTCTTGCACGGTGTCTGGTTGTATTTCGGTGCTTCACAGCAAAGATGCTTGGCTGTGGTTTCTGGAGAGAAGCAGAGCAGGAACCACCATCCCTGGAGCAGGCTGTGAAGATACCTAGCCAAAGAGCTACACTTCTTTGGGGGATGTCTCAGCAAGCCACAGATTTGTGTCAGACACATTAGAGCTGCATTTCAGGTGATGGGGCTGGGGTGGGGCTTGAGATTTAAAGTTCGAGTTTAAGAGCCATGGTTTAATAACTCTCTGCCTAAAAAGAGAAGTCCAGGTTTATCCTGGCTTGTTGCACTGTCCAATAATTCTTGCTGTGATTGTGGTTCTCATGCACTTTCATGGTATCCTTGTGCAGGATTTCGCTTCCTCTTTGTGCTTTGCTTTGTGAAGTCACAGTAACTGTTTCTTGTGCAGAACTATGTATGAGTTTGTGATGGACATGGATTTTTTTTTAATAAATCCCTGTATTTATCCCTGTATTTTTAATGTATATTTGCAGATTGGCTTTTATTTCAATATTTCAAAAATTTTTATTTCATTATTTTGGGGGTGACCTACATGTGGCACTGGAGGGAAGTGTAATACCCAACCTTGGAGTGTTCAGCAGATAAATTAATTCTGGACAGAAGTGGAGGGGCTAATTCTACTGGGTTTACATTGAGCACTGACACTGTCCCTGGATTAATGTGGCTCCTCAGGGATCCCCAAGATGAATATAAGTATTAGTGGCAGGATCAGGCCTGCTCCCAGACATGACAGTGATAAGGCAAGAGCTGTGAGGTGTCATCTAACTGAAGGAATATTCACTAAATATTGTGAGTGTTATTCAGGATTTTGTTTTAATAGCCTTTTTGTGTTCTTTGGGGGATCTCTGGCTAACTCTCTAACCTCAGAATTAATTACTGTGTGCATTTTATCAGCAAAAAAGTAATTTCTATTTGACACTAAGGAACACCTTTTAAATAAATTGGTTCAGAACACTGCATTAATGGTTACAGGTGATTTTCACAAGTGTTCGGCCTGACCTTGTTTTACTTTCTGAGAATTATACTCTTATGCTCATGTTTTAATTTCAGGCAAAGTAAGCAACACTTGTTTTATTTCTGTTGGCAGAAGGAAAGTCCACTCTTGGAAAGTTCAGTCTCAGAAAGAGAACAGCTTGTTTCCCAAAGTTCATTGCTGCTGAAACACTTCTGTGCACATCAGTGTCTGGACATGGGTTTATGTGAACCTGGAAATATGACCTGTATGATTGTTGACCCAGCAGGTCTTTTTTTTTTTTTTTNTATAAGCAGCTTGATACCTGCTTTAGCAGCACTGGACTTTCATTTTCGTTTATACTCCCAACAGAGTAACTGGGACTGCCCTAAATTTATGTTGAAACTTCACACAAGTACAGGTTACTCGTAGGATTTTTATGGTTTTGTTTTTCTTTAGGTCTGATGCATATTCCCTTTCTTCATTTTGTTTATGGTAACAGACTCTAGGAGTGCCTCTCTGTCACAGTACTTCTATCTGACACTAAAGTTTACAGGTGTCTTTTTGCTCTCTCTCTCTCGTTTACTTTCTGGAGCATGCACAGACAGGTAACTTCTCAGGTGCTTAGTCCGAGACGGCAGCTAATTCTTCCATCAGATTTTGCTTCTGGCTCTGCCTTCCCAGGTTGGCCCTCATTTTTGAGATGCCAACGTTTCTACTTCCCGCGCCAGCCGTGTTTTATAACTATCGTCAAGATCTTGCTCTTGGTACGTGCTCCTGAATGAGGAGAGATGGAAGTAATTTGGGAAGCAGTTCAGATCCATTCCTTTGTCTCCCCAGAAGTTCTTGCAACCTTCAGCATTTGTGAATAAAGTTTTTACAGCCACAGTCTTGTGCTTGCATTTCTGCATAATCCACCTTTGATGGCCCTTCCAACACCCCGTTGGCTGCAGCTGAGCACTGGGTCACATTGTCATCTTTGTCCCTGAAGTCCTTCTGTAGAGCTCTGGTGTCACTGTATGCTAAGACTGTCTGAGAGGTGCTTTCCTGCTGCTCTGGCTGCCCTAGCCAGGGCAGGTCAGATTCAAGGTGTTCCTTGGGGCTGTTGCTCTTGGAGTTGCTTTCTTTGCAGTATTTGCTGTATGGCTTGAGAGAGACCCAAACCTTTTGGTTTCTCCCTCTGCAGAGCTCTAATTCTGTTGTGTCAGGAAAGAAATCCTGCACAGGGTACTTGCTTTTCTTAGCAGTGCATGTTCACCCTCGAGGATCTCAGCAAAGCTGCAGTAGGTCACTCAGTGGCTGATGTTCCTTTGGCATGGGAAACTCTGAAATGGAAAGGTAAATTCAGTGTCTTACACACTGATGTATGTACAGGTCTGTCACACCTTCAGACTGTTGCCTAAGGTAAAGTCTTTATGATTTGAAGGGGTTGAACATTTCCTCCCTCTTAGCTGAGTTTTCATGTGGATTAGTGAGTGGATCCCCTGATTATTTTTTTTTCTTGTGATTTTATCTTGGAAATGTAAATTTTTGAAGACCTCCTTTTAGAGCAGTCAGTACAATGAGCTTGGGTATGTTCTCCCAGGACTGTGAAGACACATTTGAAGGCTATTTTTGCATTAGAAGATATTTTCTGTATTGCACTGTTTTTGTTTTGTCATTCTATAGAATCAGGTTACCTGCACAGTAACTCTTTAGCTTACACCCTGATAGAGAGATAATCTATTTGTTGCAGAGTGGTTTTTTTCAGGTTTTTTTTGACACAGACATATCTGATCCTCTGGTTTGTTCATTCCTTTAACCTGTTTGGGTTTTTTTTCTCTTTTCTTACAAAAAATACACAGTTTCTGTTTGTCCTTCTTACTTGAAACTTGCTAGCTGTGCTTGCCTCTCATATCTTTGTACATGAAAGGCTGAACATAAGAGCAGAAGAAAAACTTACTCTGCTTATCCACAAGCACCTGATTTTGATATCTGATGAGAACTATTTGTCTAGGTCTCCCCAAGTTGTCAGTGATGAGAGTGAGGGCCTGTGAAGGAGATTTGCTCAACCTGTTTTGGATGCACCTCCAAGCATGGAATGCATATAGAAGTCTAAGGGTGCTTTGTTTCCTTTTAGTGAGCTGTAAAGTTACCTTAAATAATTAGCTTTGGCTTTTGGACTTTTAAAAGTAGATGAATCCAACACTTGTCCCGTTTTAGATCGAGGAAAATAAAGTAGCAAGAATTTCTCATCACAGTAACACATCTGGTATTTTTTTTAGTCTTTTAAAATACTGCTCAGAGAAGATCTGAAATAGTTGTGCAACTACTACTTAAAAAAAATCTAATCTCCTTGATGATCTATACTGAAATACATTTCTGAGTGACAGGGACATTTTGCAGGTAGATTTATTATGGGTTGTACCATCTGCTTTAATAAATAAGTGAGCAGAGCATTTCAAAATGACCTTCAGTTCTGTCCATGAAATGTGGGTTTGAATGTTCTGAGTGAATTATGGGCATTAAGACTGCTGAGGGTACTTATTCTGGAAATAGTGATTTACTAGTTGATTGGATGCTCATGCTTCTATTTGTATGGAAATATGTACATTAACGTTATGTTTCCACATAGATGCAACTTTAGCAACAGTGGGACTTTCTGTGGTGCGGGGTTGTAGGCAGAGATCTCATTGTTGGGCCTTGCAGACTTGGTTAAAAAATATTGCTCTGTTGCTTTTTAGTTGAAAAGGAGTTAATAAAAGTAAATGTACTAGAAGAAATTCATGAAATCAGTGAACAGATAAAATGTTATTATTTGAAATGCATAATATTGCATAATGGATGTATATAAAGTGTGGCAGAGATGAAAGTGCTCTCCAGACATAATGAAAGAACATGGATTCCTGTTTCCATAATTGAAGTTATTTTGTACTTATCTGTTGGGGAAAAAAATAGCAGGATTTTTTTAACAGATTTGCTTTCCATTAGTAATTATATTTAGCTGTAGCTCCAGATACCTTGCCAAGTTGTTTTTTTTTTTAAAGCTTTGAAAGAAGAAGCATTTTATTCCAAGATAATTAAATGTTTTGACTGTAAATTTTACTTCCAGAGCGAATAAAGTATAACTGCATTAAAAAAGTTATAATTGCTCATATAGTTTATAAGAGTTACACAGAGGAAAAAATGTCTAAACCATGGGATAGAAGAAAAGGGTATAAATATGTGATATTCCACTTTTCTGAAGTGTAATGAATTGTTATTAATAGGTTTTTAAAGTACTTGCCATTAGCAGTGTGAAACCTGTTGCATAAGGTCAGCTCTTGCTGTTTCTCAGATCAAAGTTTTGAGGATCTCATTAACCTGTGGCCATACCTTGAGCACTGGCAGAGGAATGAGTATCAGCCTGGATTTTGGGCTCAGTTCTGCTCTGCAAGGCAGCACACTGAAATTCAGGAAGGCTTTATGCTCTGATAAATTCAGTCTGATCCGCTAAATGCTTCCAGAATATAAATAATAAAAACCTGGGTCACCTAGTAATTCATCTCTACTCTAAACTCTTGACCCCTCTGGCAAACTGAGAAATTGTTGCTCTTTTTTTGTTTTGTTTTTTGGTACTCTGGTACCACGATCCACGGATTCATTTGTCTTGGGAATTCAGCTCTGTATTTCTGTACAGGGCACTTTAACTGTTGTAAAAAAAGGTTGTTGGCCTTCATCTGACAGCCCCTTGGAGACATAAAATGAGAACTATTAGGTCAGTTGAAATACAGAGGTACCTACCTGTGGTTCTCTCTGTCTCCCAAGGCGCTCATAATGGCTATTGACACAACTGAGCTTCTTGTAAGGGAGCTGTGAATCTGCTGGGTTTTTGTAGGAGAGCTTTCATTTTCCTTAGAAATGAAAAGGAAAGCTTTCTCTGTTTAATTTTGTAAAGGGCCTTTCTCTAGAGCTGTCATCACAGGTTTCTCCTTGAAGGTAATGGATTAAAGGGTTTCCCCCACTTTTCTCCCTACAGAAATGACATCAGATATTCCTGGCTCAGTGGCCTTGCCAGTGGCCCCAATGGCGAGTGGACAGGTGAGAATGGCAGGATCCATGCCTTCCAGAGGAGGAAAGCGTCGCTCTGGGTAAGCCATTTCCCTTTTTTTCGGGTCTGAAACTGGAAATTACTGGTATCCTAGAACTCAAAATGTACCGGTATGTCTGTGTACATTTGTTAAGTAATGTTTTATGTGTGTAAACTGCATTATGACATTAGTCATTGGTGTTTTGTTCTTTTCTTCAATGTATCTCCTCTTTCTGCAAGCTCAAACTTGCTGATAAGTGTATGGCTTGTTGTTTTGCTTGTTTCCAAAGACTTTTAGGATTGGCAAAGCATCCAGAAATGGAATTTGGATCCTGTGGCTGTTGTGGATGTGCTGAATGCATGTTCCCTGCATCTGTTTAATCTCAAAATGATTGCACATGCTGACTTATCCAACTTTATCTGAAGGTTGCACTTGGAATCTCTTAAATGGAGGCCTGTTAAAGATATTTTCTTTATAGTTTCAGGTACAGAAATAGCATGAGTGGTCACTCTTCAGGGATTATGGATATTATGATATTCTGTGTCTCCCTGGAAATGCTTCTGGGAGAAGGGCCTGAATCACATTTAGCCCTTACACAAGCTTGAAAGTTCTGCTAAAGAAGAAAATTGATTTTATCCAACTTCAGAGATTGTTGTGGTCGAAGGATAGTTTTTCCACATCAGATTTCTCTGTGGCAACTCACATTAATCCTCTGTGTTAGAAGAAAAGTGCAGCAAGGGCTTTAGAAGAGCAGAAAACTACTCTGTAGTATTAACAATAAACCCCTGTTTTTATCAACGATTAATCACAAATAGTAATGTTCTTTAGGTGATGCTTTCTCAGAGACACGTGATCTGAGGCTGTCTGCAGCAAAGATTGATTAGTCTTATATTTGGCCCTAAATAAGACAGTAGTAGGGCTTAACAGGATTGATAGTGTGAGTAAAATCCTCAATGACAGACACCTAAGGAAAAGACATTATTCCTTGTGAGAGCTCCTCTAGGGATTGTTTGCCAAGGTACGTTGCCAGGTTTAGGTGTCTGCTCTAGTAACAGTGCTGGAATCTCAATCTTGGAGTGAATTAACAAGGGAAAAGGTGGACCTGGCCTCGAACACGGAGCTGAGTTGGTGTGACACGAACACTGTGGGTGGTTGTTCCAAGGCAGGTTCCTTTGAACAGAACAATGGGGAGATCTGTCCTTCTTACACTGAGCTAACTGTGTGAAATTGGTCTGAGAAACCCCTGAAATCTGTCTTTGACAAGCATCACATTTTTATTTTTGAGCTGCTGAATGAGAAAACCTTTTTAAATTTGCACTCAGAAGAGAAGGCAAAGCATTAACATCTTTCCATTGCCACCTAACGTAAATAAGCTTTTGTACCTTTGAGTACAAAATATTTGATCTCTTTTTCGATCATAAACCTTATCAACTGTGAGTACCAGTTTGCAGTTTTCTGTTGCCGAAGATTGATGCTGCTGACTGTGAAATATTCTGATTATATTAACTACTGACTTGATATTAATTGAAATCCTTTAACCGTTGCATTTTAAGTATTGTCATCTATGTGCAAGAAGGTGGAGTGAGGGGAGGGTGGTAGGAACAAAAAAATCAAATTATTTGAAATGTATTTAACATGCAAGTTCACTGAGTCAGTATAGATTTGCTTTTATACCCAGATGGTGGTATTTCATCTGTGCACCATAGCTGTGAACTAATAGCTCTTCCCCAAGCCTGCACTGAGGGTGCTTTTTTTTGTTGTTTTTTTTTGTTTTGTTGGGTTTTTTTTATGTTCAGTGTGTGTGAATTCAGACCTTGAGGGAAAGAATGCCTGCTGTGTCTAATTCCTCCAAGCTTCTCTTTGAACAAAGTTGCAACTAACACTTGGTCCTTTCGTTACTGCCCTGGTGATAGACCTTTGTACACCTAAATCCTTGGGCGTTTTAGAAATGAGTGCTTTGTGTCAGACATAAAGGGATGGAGCTGGTGTACACAGTCAGCTTTCCCAGTTTTGGTTATCTCTGAAAATTGTTTCTTTTCTCATAATTGCTGAGGCAAGCTGGCAGAATAATTGCTGTGTGGACTTGAATGTAGATCAGTTTAAACTCATTGGCTATCCAGAAGGTGTTTCTGCCATGTAGGCATTCAGCTTCATTGACAGCTTGGAAAAATATTTTTCTTTTCTATAAATTATACTGCAGTGGTCAATGACTACCCTAGGTTAATGCACCCTCAGGTCTTTATTTAATGTGTTTTTAATTTAGACTTTGCTGTGTAAGAGGATAGGGGGCTCTTTCACCTTCCTGGGTTATCTGTACTTGAGCAGGGAGGGTTGGGGTGGGTTTTTCTGGTTAGTTGGTTTCAGTTGCATTTGTTATGATTTGGTTCAGTGTCTTTTCTCTGACCCAGAACTATTTAGATCTGGGGAGGAAGCAATCTCAGCCCACCACTGTATCCCCCACTACTGTACTGAACAAAAGACTGTAGTACAAATCCCCATCTGCCTCTCAGCTGCATCTGCTCCTGACCATTCCTGCTCACCCTCTCCTACACTGTAGAATCATGGCAAGCATCTTTTGACATTTCTTGGGAATTTTACATAGTAATTTTATCACAGTACTGAAATCCTCTGCCATCTCCATTTTTTAACTTGTGCAAGTCTACCTTGTTAAAGAGTTTTAGGTTTTTTTGGTATGAAAATTATTGAGAATAATTAAATTTTTTAAATTACTTTTATCACTGTATTTATGGTACCCACACATCTTTTAAGGAAAATAGATTTTAATAAGTACCTCATGCATCAGGCCTTTTCACGATTGATGTGAACAGTATGAAAGAGGAAAACAAGATTTATGCTGTCTCTTCAAAACAAAAGAGCACAGTGCAGCTCTTTTTTAAAGCCTCTTTTTAATGGGAATTTTAAATGAAGATAAAAGATAGTCTTTCTGAATCTTCTGAAATGATGCCATTTGTCTTCTTGGAGGCTGCTTCTACTGTTTTGCTAATGTGCAGTATATTCTATCTAAACAGAAGATCTTATCTGTCAGAGTATGAGGAGGTTGATGGAATATTATTTTTACGTGTTCTGCTGTGTTCTGCTAAAGGTTACAAGTGATGCACTGTCTCTCCCTCTGCCTCACTGTAAAGCAGACATGGTGGATCAGGCAGGACATTGGAATCAGTGACTTTATACCTGTGATTTTTTTTTTTATGTTTCAAATGTGTTTTTTCATTTTGCACAGTGGAATCTGAAATAGGGAAATGTGTTTATTAACAAAGATGGGACAGAGATATATTTGCTGTTGCATTTTTTACAAGTGTTTTTATGAACTTTATGCTTGCCTTTTTTTTACTAATATTGCATTTGGAATAAAGTCAAGGGTTTGGGCTACTTTAACAAAGCAAAGGATTTAAGGATTTAGTGTGGTGCAGACTGATGTTACACCCTAGGCACTCAGGTTGTGCTGTGATGAGCCCACTGGAAATGTGGGAGGTGTTACCTGTGCATATTAAACCAACAAGAATCTTCTAAGGTGAGGAGCTGATATCCAACCATCTTGATAAATATGTTAGTCCCTCTGCAAGCAGCAGGATCAAGCCTTAAATTGTCATCAGCTTCTCTGTAATTCTCTGCCTTGTATTCCAGCAATAATAAAGTAAACTAGATGCAGTAGAGCTTATACTTGATTTTGTGGGAAAGTCTATCTTGCTTTAGTATTTAGCTTGGAAATTAAGAAAATCAGTCATATCTACCAAGGCATGACATCTCAGTGTGCTGGAGAGGAAGGAAAGGAGTTACAAAATTAATCAGTCCCAGATTGAAGCAGCATCTCATAATTCCTGAAGAAAAGGGTTTTCCCCACAGGTGTATATTTTTTCTACAGCCCTTTTCTCCCCATTTTCAAACCAGGGGTTTCTCTCATCTGTGTTTCAGTGAAGGATGTGCCTGCTGTGCTTTTGTGAGAGGTTTCAGGTGGAGCCAGCCCAGTGCTGCTCTGAGCCTGCCCTCTGCTTATGAACAAACAGTTCCTCTCTGAGATTGACTGTCACATTTTCACTGTAGGTAGAAACACTGCAATTAAAATAACTTTGAAATTTATTCAAGAATGTCACCTGCAGGCACATTATTATATATGGAAAAGAAGCAGGTAGGTAAGAGGAAACCTTTGGCTGGGTGGTAACATGTAAATGTTAAATTGCTGGGAGTACTGTCTGCAGAATGTCAAGGGGTATTGAGGCTGCTGGTGTCAGCACTGGAGGGCACATTTGGGGTGACAGCAGCAGCAGGGTCCTGGTTTAGCTGCAGCCCTGTGACAGGCGAGGGCATTGGCCACTGGAGGTCGGTGGTGTTCTGCAAAAGGCAGCTGAGGGGTCACGGACTTTGGAACCGGATTTGGTGGTAATTAGGTGAGCAAAGATGCAATTTGTAACAAAAGTGATGACTGCATCAAAGTTAAGCAAGTTAAATACACGGCTTTTCTTAAGACTCTTGGGGGAAAATGGGTTTTCCCTCTGCTTCCTCCAGAAATGAATAATCAGTATTTGCAAAATAAAACTATTATTTTCTATCTACACAAATTCAAGTGACTGATCAAGGTCTGTATATCATACTTAAGTATTTTCTCATTAAAATAAATACACTAATATAAAAATTGTACAAGATAATTTTATATCTGTTTGGTTCTTAGTCCAAATTAATGGCAGAGTCACCACCTTGTAATTGGGATATATGTATTTGTCCACCTCTTTTTAAAGTATAAAATGCTTTGGAAATTACACCGTTTCGTAACGTTGTAGTGACTTAATGTCAATGGAAAGGAGATAATTACACTGCCTAACAAAGGAAACTAATTTAGAGTCTAATTTAGGAAGTTAATCTTCCTGATCTTTCTGCGTAAGAAGTGAAGAAAGAGGTTCCTGCTTTTTGTGGCTCCCTGGAGGAGTTGAACTACAGGGCTGGGATTTGGCCCAAGGAAGAGCTCGCCCCTTCCAATGACTTAAGAAGGTCTGGGATGTAAATCAGCTAATGAGCTACTTCTGTGGCTGGACAATCTGAGCAAGGCTGAAATCTATAGTCACTAACACCTTTTGCTGGCTTGAATGTTCCATGTGTCCCATTGCCAACATCTTGATTACTGATTTGGAAATCTTGCTTTTGCAGAATGGACTTCGATGATGAAGATGGGGAGGGGCCCAGCAAATTTTCAAGGTGAGCATTTACAAAGAGTTGGCCAAATCACTGACTTCTTTCAGTGAAGAAAGACAGCTATCTCCCTACTGGTATTTTAAAGGCAGTATAAATATGGCTGAAGAACTTGCCAACAGCTTGACCCAAATTCTAGTTACTGTTTTTATCAGCTTCCTCTGCAAATTTGGCATCTTGGCAGAAATCTGCCTAATGTAGCTATTGGCTTATAAAGCTGACAGTATATGTGTCATAATTTCACTCTGCAGCTATGTCAAATGAGAAAATTGGTGATTTTAGCCTATTATTTCAACTGCTATAGGTGCACTTTGACTATTTGACAATGCTGAAGTTGTCTTTCTGCTGCTGAAAATGGAATTTTATTTCTAATTTATTTCAGATGTTAACTGCTTGTTAAGACAATTTGACAATCCTAGAGGTGAATAATGTTTTTTAAGATTAATGAGCTTTACATAATGTACTGTTTGATGCAACAGAGTAGTGAAAATTGACAAAAGAATTGTTAATTAACATGGAATACTGTAAGCTAGAAATAAACCATAAAGCACCATTGCCATTTTTTCACTTTCCCTTTTTTTTTCTGGTCACGCTGTTTTCATTTTTTCATGAGAAACCAAACAGCTGCAGTGAGAGGTGTAGATACTTTGAGGCTTGTGGGTAACTGCTGATTATCCAAATTGTAATTGCAGCTCTGTAGCAGCAGCCATGTTGAAACACAGCTGTCACTTTAGGGATTAACATGATCTTCCTCATCAATCTGGAAGATAAGTGTGCTGAAGATACGCTGTAACACCACAATTCACTGGACGAGACCAGCAGCAGCCCTGTTCAGCTGATGTCATTTACAGAAAGGCTGTTCCAGTCCCTGGAGTCAAAACTGGTGATCTGAGGGCTTAGTCCTGATATTTACTAGAAGATACATGTTAAGGGAACAAGATTTGTGATGAATGGGACCTGATTTTTGCCTACATAAGCATCAGGGTTTCTAGGGACACTGGAAAACGTGCGTTGGTCTCTCTCTGTTCCAATTTCAGCCTTTCAAAGTTTAGTGGTAGGTTGAGCCAGTAGTTTCATTAGTTTTATTGGAGAGGTATGTTGTGCTGTTCTAGTCTGTTGAACGTCAGATCAAAATCTGATATTTAAATCTTATATGATGCTTAGACCCAAGAAAAGATTGCAGAGTGTTCAGACGTCTTCTAGTTATGCTCTCCTTTTAGGACTTTTCCCTTCTCCAGATTGCTCACATGACTGATTCCAAGCATGTCTCAGTCAAAATTATTTGGTTAGCAAGGAACTGCTGCTCAAATGTTTAAGTTAACACAGCTGGCTTTGACTGAAGTGCCTGGAGGAGCATGTGTGCAGAGAGGTCAGCTGGGAGGCTGGAAGAGAAAAAACAGTAGTTGGAGGCAGTAACATCTTCAGCCCAGCCAAGCAGAGAAGGATGAGCAGGCAAGCCCCAGGCTCGTGGGAGCACAGGAGTAGTGTGTTAGTACAGTACTCCACATGAGTTAACACACTTTGCTTCTCAGGGACTTCCAGGTCAGCTCAGGTATCTGTGCATGGCATCTCATCCTCACACGAAGGCGGGTGCATGTGCTGCTCACGTAATGGCATGTCCTCATTGAATCTGTCTTTTTGTGGGAAATTTTTTGGACCCAGTCTCGTCTCTGGGAAGAGTCAAGGGGAATAAAATGGTGTTTTGACTTGAATGTTTTGAGGGTGCTGGTGTTAAACACAACATAAATTAAAACAGGTCAAGTCTTGCTTAGGCTTTGTCTTCAGTGTTTGCATGGGTCTTAATGAGGAAGGAAAATACAAAACTTCATGAGGAACTTGCATATGGGGAGTACTTAAAGCTTTAATTCATTCGAGAAAGAAAAAATCATTATTAGTTCTTTAGAAGAGAAAAACATTGTTACTTATTCTCTATTACGTTGTTAGCTAATACATGGCTGTTTGTTGTAATAAATCACATAATTTTGGAGTATAAAATCTCACTTAATATTCTTGAACAGTAATACTCATCACTTCTAGAAAAGCCATTAGCCTTACATTTGGGTTGCCAAAGCCTACTTTTTCTGCTTTGAAACAAGCAATTTTGTTTCTCCAAAAGTAAGAGTTTTTTCCAGCAAAGGTGTGTTTTCGCAACTGTGTGGCAAAACATCATTTCACATGATTAGTATGTTTTTTAGGAAAGGAAAAGAGGAGCAGAATGTGATTTTTTGCTGACATGTTATATTGTTGCTTGTCTTTGGGACAATGCTTCAGAAACAGTGAAGCTTTAGTCCCACAGGGCAAAAGTCCCACTGGTCTGGATTCCCTCCATAGAAGTGCTGCCTGTACACTACTCATACCTGGCTGGGCATTCAACTTCTGTTGATTTGTGTAGGAATGAGGTACCTGTTTACTTGTAGGGATTTAAGCCAGTTTGAATTTCACTTCTGTTTACCCAGAAGTTTCACCTGCCTCCCTGACTTTTGCCAGTCTCCACAACATCCAGTACAGTGTCTGTACCTGCAGAACTTTTTTCTGCAGGCACCCTTATATAACACATTGCACTTCAGCCGTGTCTCTGCCCTCCTGTGTTATCTGTAGACCATCAGTGCCCTCTGCTGAGTGGAGTGAGTTGTGGTTGGAAGCTGGAGCAGAGACAGCTCGTTCACTTCCAGCACAGCAATGAATATTTCATGGGCTGCTGTCGATAAAAGCTCACTGGTGTTTTCTGTAATGGTGCTGGTTGTTAAGTTTCCCAAGCAATCAGTGTATGTCAAAGTGTTTGCATAAATCCACTGAAATGTGTCTTCTACTGTTTTAAATACAAAAACAAAGCTTTTTAGTCAGCACGGCTTGGAAGTATCATCAGACTCTGTGTTTTCTTTGCTGCATCATTCTCATTCCCTTGTTTTTCTTGCTGTTATTTGTAGTAGTTTGCAGTTGTGAACCTGCTTGCTTTCTGCTCTGTGTTGACTATCATGCAATGCCTAACCCTTGTTGATTGATGTACTATCTCTTGTTTCTAGGTATGATGGTGATCAAATCACTGGTGATAAGGAAAAGTTTGCAAGGTAGGCGTGTCCTGTAGAGCTTTTCTGCTGAGAGAAAAGAGAGGGATGTTCGTGTCCAAAAAATCTCAGTACGTGTGCCTTAGCTTAGAGAGCTGGTTATTTTGCTTTAGGTGGAACTGTGATCAAAGTACTGCTGACACAGAAGGGGTGGCCAGGTAGGAAAAAGGGAAGTCAAATGTGATTTGCCCTCACTTTTATTTTATATCATGCTGTTCTGACTGATCAAAAGTCAGAATGGATGGCTGATCCAAAAGTGCTTGAAATCGGAAATACAAACCCTAAGTGGTTTTGGATCAGCTCCCTGGTATCCCAAAATTAAACACACCTCCAAAATTTCCATAAAAAAACAAAGTTAGAAATTACAGAATTAGGACATCATTCTGTATACACATCTACAAGTGCCAGAGTTCCTAGAACACACACTTTTGGAAGAGAAGCAGAGCCCCTCTTGTTTTAAGGATTTAAATTTGAACTAGTTATAGGAAAGTGTTGGGGTTTTGACTGCTTGAATTGTGGATTAACATGCTATTAATTTTAGCTTTTGTGATCATAAATGAAATGGACTGTTGAGATATTCTTCTCAGGAAGTTTTGCAGTCTCTTTGTTTACTCTGTGTAATGGTTGTTTTTAAAGTTCAGAAGTACTAACATACTTTAGTGGCATACAGTGTAATATGTATTTATAAACGTAAAATACTTGTGGGGTATGTCTGTTCTTTGTCTCTTTTTTTTTTTATCACCACTTCTGTGAAAATGCTGAACTTAGAGCAAGCTTTCATCATGTAAAAATGCTTTTCTCTTCTCCTTGTCCATATTTATCTGCACATATAAGCTGACATGTGCACACGTGTGCTCTGTGTACCTGTGCCCTGTCACAAAAGCTCTGTGTGTGTGTGTGTGTGTATGTATGTTATCCAAATTCCACAGGCACAGTTCTCTCTTACAACTATGCAGACTCATACAAAGGCTGCTTATCAGCTACATGAAATGAAAGGTTCAGTGTTACAGTGTAATAGATAGTGACCTCAGGCAAGGCTTGGCTGTAATCTAACGTGTTGCCGTGGGCTGTGATTGCAGAGACCCATAGGTGGATCTCCTGTGTATCAGACAGTAAGCACAGGCATCAAGAGGAATAATAGCTCTGCATGTAGTCCTAACAAGTAGTATTTCTGGAAATAATGCCTCATGCATGTAATGTGCAGGGGCAGGATACACATTGCAAAGCGCAGCAAACCCATGCATTCCTCTATTTCAGGAAGCAGCATTCAACAACTCAGATTCTTTTCTGCTTTAAGAAAAAGCTTCATTCTTAAAAGTAGCAAAAAAGTGTGCCAAGCCTAGCTTCTGCTTTCATGATCAGTCAGCTCCAAAGAATATTGCAGTTTCTTTTGATGTTATTGTCACATTAGTCAATGCTGGTGGACTCTCCAAGTGATCACCTCTCACATCTTGTTGGATCAGCCAGCGATCCTACAAGAATTGAACTCATTGAAATGGGTGGAAGATGCTGCTCTGACAACTGAAGCATCATCTACCTGTCGTGTACTTGTATTTAGCTGCAACCTGACAGGTACAGTATGAGACAAATAAGTGCAAGGCACTGAAGCATTCTAGGTCCATTTGGACCATTTCAGATGTATATATTGGTGGGATTCCTTAATAGTGATCAAGCAATGGTGATTTCCAGAATGGCAAAATTGAACTCCCAGATCTTTATTTCTGAAAGATTTTGATGACTGTCCATTTTGAGAATTTTCTAATTTGACTCACCAGCTCAGTCATGTTTCATCTAAAGGATGAGAACATTGGAGTTCAGCCCAACTTGGGGCAGCATCGACTGCTGTCATTGCTATTTCCCTGCTGTGCTAGATTGTTCTTGAACATAAATTCCAGTCTGTCTGACAAGCCAGATGTTTATTTCCTGTCTTTCATACTCATTTTATTTATTTATTGGGATTTTTTTTTCATGTGCTGTTGTACAATATATGGTCCCAGTGCTGCAGTCTGATCCTGCAGACATGTACTGACTCCCTGCAGAGATGTGAGATGTTCCGAAGAGCTCTGCAGGACTAGAGATTTGGGTTGTCATTGAATGGAGGTTTTGTTGTAAGTCAGCATGGATTCTGCTGACCTGATCTAGCTATTAGTGAAAGATTTCCTCTAAAAGACACCTTTTATAAGCAGACCCAACAAGGAGCTGAGCAAGGACTGGAAGCTGAGAGATGCATCACAGCAAATTTGGGAGTTTGGTGGGAGTTGGCAGATGTCAATTCCTCCCATATTTCTACTTCATTTTTGTCCTTAAACCAAGGGAGATTAAACTGGTTAAGAGATAAAGGCCATAAGCCAATAACTAGAAATATGGTTCTTTTCACAGCTTTGGACAAATCATATTTATCTGTCTGTGGCCTGGATTTTCTGTCTGTAAACGGGGGGATAATAGTGGTTTGCTTTGGAAAGCACTTCGTTCTCCTGGGGTGCAAACAGCAAAAAAAAATGCGAAGTGTTGTGATTTGTCACCTCCAACTTGAGTTCTTACACTGCTTATGTCTCTTTTCTGTTGGTTTGGTGTTTCTTTAAACGTTCAGGGAGAATCACAGTGAAATCGAGAGACGCAGGAGGAATAAGATGACCCAGTACATCACTGAGCTGTCTGATATGGTGCCCACTTGCAGCGCCTTGGCTCGCAAGCCTGACAAATTGACAATTCTTCGGATGGCCGTTTCACACATGAAATCAATGAGGGGCACTGGAAACAAATCTACTGATGGAGCTTACAAGCCTTCGTTTCTTACAGAACAGGTAGAATCTCAACAAACGTAATTTTTCTCCGGTGTGAATGCTGTCAGTTTTTTGTGACTGCTTGGACTTGATCTTTGTAATAGATCTTCTCTGAAGAAGCTTGTTGGCATTCTTACCATTGATGTCTGTCTGAAAAACAAGTCATTTGCTGCCTCTTGGAAAGAAATTTTCACCTCTAGATCTGAGTTCTTTCCATCCTAACAAAGATTCTCTAAAATAGGTAAAAACGAGTTTGGAAAGACTTGCCTTTCCCTTTGGGGCTTAGTGGAAGGTTAAAAAAATTGTTTAGTCTTAATGCTGAGGTTCCCAGCAGCTGAACTGGGCAGAGCTGAATCTCATCTGTACTGGCTAAGGCACTTCCTTGGTTACATTTTTTGGTGGATGAAAGAGGATGCACCCAGTGCTTGAAGGAAAACTGTGTTTAACTGAGCACATTGAAAATTCTTATCACCTCCGTTGTTTTTGAAGTCCTATGGGTGTAATGTGCATTTTTGTGGTCTGAAATGATTTAAGCACTTACACATGTAAGTTATGGCCAGAGGCAATGCTTCTTTCTATTAGAGAAGTAGCAGCTGTTGCTGGCCTTTCAGTGTTCGTGTCTCTACTTACTCTGGCTTTCCAGAAGTGTGTTTCTGGAGGGAATATGCCATTCTGCCGGTTGGCGTTGGGGCACCCAAGTCACTTCTCATTGCAGCTTATTTGGTTTGGTTTTTTTTTTTTCAGTCTTGCAGAATAATAGAGTTTGTTTTCATCTTTGTTAATAATGTATGTAAAACTGGTTTTATTATCCTCTGTATAGTGTGGCCAGCTATGTGGGGAGGTTTTTTCTTTAGTTAGTGGTTCAGGATTGATAAACTTTCTCTATAATAGAGCAGCAGAAATTGACAGTCTCTTAAATGTTCCTTGAGATGAGTTAGCCATTTCTCAGTAGAGTTTACTGTCTCACCTGGAACGGGACTCGGGTTGTACAGAGCTCTCTGAGTTCCACTTGCGATATCTTAACAAACTTGAGGTCACTGGAGCCACCAAATCTGTCCAAGCCTGCCTTCCAGGAATTGGTGTGGTGGTTGTCATCCTTTCCCATGGGAGCTTTTCCAGCTCTGTTAAGCCAAGGTAATATTTCTGGGTGATGCACACAAACAGCTGTTTGCCTGGCAGTTGAAGGTATTGGATGTCTAAATTCAGTGTCTGAAAGTGAGGGACATAAGTACCTGGCTATGATCTTGAGCATGAGGGCTACTCCCCCAGGGTGGGGCCAGGGCTCTGGGTGCTGCATTTGTGGAGAATGTCTGCGTGTCTCAGGACAGAATCGCCTGGGATCATGGGCAAGGGACTGTGTAAAGGCCAAGGACAGGGGTGCTTCAGACCCTTCAGATCTCTGAGGGTTGATATTCACAGGCTGGAAAGAGAAAGCAAGAAGTGACTCAACCTTCTGTGGCTCAGGCCCCCTAATGGAAGAGGAGGCTGGGGATTCCTTTTTGTTCCCATTATGCTTTCTGCCTTTCATCCAGTGACTCAAAACTCATTCTGAGCAGGGCTGGAGGAAACCAAACTAGAAAGTCTCGTTGGTTTCTTTCCAATTAAATTATTCAGAACATTTAACTAAGGAATGAGTTTGCTATATGAGTTAGAGCTGTTCATTTCTTCTGTTTGTACTTTGAATTATCTTCTGTTTTTAAATGTTAGATGCCTATCGTGTAATACACAGTGAGTATTAGTTGCTTGATTTTCATAAAGTGAACCAGATGATCACCAGATGAAAGGCAATAAAGGAAAACAAAGTGTTATTTGTTATTAAGATCAGCAATTTATGCCTTGCTGCAAGTTTGGTTGTGTGTTTACATCAGTACTACAGTGAAAATTTCTGTCTAGGTTTTGATCAGCTGCTAAGATTGCAAGAAAACAATATTATTTGACATTGACAGATGTTTTATTTAATTCCCTTTTCTTGCTGGCATTCTAATCAAATCCTTTCTTTGGAAGGAGCTGAAACATCTTATCCTGGAGGCTGCAGATGGGTTCCTGTTTGTAGTTGCAGCTGAGACGGGAAGAGTGATCTATGTATCAGATTCTGTGACTCCTGTGCTGAACCAGCCACAGTCTGAATGGTTTGGCAGCACTTTGTATGAACAGGTTCATCCAGACGATGTGGAAAAGCTGCGAGAGCAACTGTGTACATCTGAAAACTCTATGACAGGTCAGATATGTCTGATGTGTGGTTCTGTGTGCTATGGATCCCTGCAGGGTTTTTCCTGACATTCAGAATGCCCGGTTTAAAAATCTGGTAAAAATTAAATTCAGCAAGGTTAAACTGTGTTTTCATTCAGGTAATGTTGTAATATGAATCTTCTTTTGTGTGAGTACATTTTGCTCCCTATTTGTCAAATCACCGTCATGTATCTCTGCATTCAAACTCTTGGTTTGGAATCTGGATCATTCCTAGGCATGGTCTGGGAATCTAGATTGTTTTAATTTCAACCTCAATGAACTTGTGACACCTTTTATGTGCTTCTTTAATTTGAAGTCAAAAGTTGTACTTCAGACTTTTTTGTTTTTGTTAAAGTTCCCTAAAGCTCCCTAAAAGTTTGCTAACTGGAATCCTGGGGAAAACATCCCATGTTTGGCAACTGAAAATGTAGTGGATTTTGGTGTAAGTTACCTATAAGTTGATTACTTATCGTGTTGCACATAAAGCTGAACCATGTTCATATATCCACTATAATCTGGCTTTTAGAGTCATTCATGCTCAAAGCTGCCAATAGGAAACTACCGTGTCTTTAGTAGGATACATATATTTCAGAGCTATGAGAATTAGCTAAATCCTGTTTTAACTCAAACTTGGACAGGAGAAAACTTCTCATTTTATTCTTCACATATTATGTTTTTAGCTGAAGGAAAAACATCTAGGGGATAATAGCTAATAAAATCCTGATCCATGCAGAAGTCATGTACTTTCTCTTTGCTTTAGTAGTTAAGAATTCTGACCTGGTTTGCTGGCAGTTTTGTTGTGTTTCATAACTCAAAGGACAGTGATCCAGTTTTGAGTGAACCTGCACACTGTTTACAGCTTCCATGTCAAAACAGTGCCAAATTCATGATTTCCTGTGGTTTGAATGTGATGTGGTTTTGGCAGAACTTTGATGTATTCAAATTGGAAGCTGAAATCAAAATACTGTGGTGAAAATCCAGATGGATCGGAAGCAAGGGAAGAGTTTAGGGGAACCTGTGCAGGGCAAAATAGATGAGTTTCATACCACAAGCCTTGCAAAGGAGCATCACCTCTCTTTTTATTGGGTAGATCTTAATGTCCGTACCGTCTTCATCTAAGAAGCAGTTACTCCAGAGCCTCAGTGAACAGTCATGTTTTGACTTCCAGAAGTACTCAGCTGTGGGATTTAACCTGCTCAAACTAGAGCAGGACTAGACAAATGCAAAGCACTTCTGAAAACCCAACTGTATTTTTCCAGCCTTAGCTATGAGCTTTTCTTTTGCACTGGAGTCATCTGTAGCCCATGGAAAGAGAATTTCAATCATATTTATGAAGCTAAGCCTGAGTCTTTTGGAGTTGTCAGATGGACAGAGAAGGCCTGTAAATCTGGTGTACATGGACAGCTGAGCATTTTCCCAGTGTGGGAAGAGCAGGAATGCCTGCTTAGCTTTTTGAGTAGTTTTGTTTGAAGGATGTGGCTGGTGACGTACTGTTGGTAGTGTACTAGTAGTTCTGTTGGTCTGTGGAGCATATAGAGAAAGGTGATTCTAGAGTCTTTTCAGCCAGTTACACTTTCCTTCCTGTAACACAGGTCATATTGAGAGTAACAGCCTTGTCACAGAGACCTGAAATAATGTGTGCCTTACTGGCATTTTAAAAAAAGTCAAGTAGGCAAACACACCTCTTTTAAGTCAATTTTTCTTAAACCATTTAGGCAGCCCCAAAATTTCTCTTGGCTTTCCAAAGTCATGTTTCACGCAGAAGAAAGGGCAATATAGAGCTTGAAAGAGATGGAAACCACAAGCCAGTCAGTTGCATTGGACATTTTTCCTACTCAACGTGAAGCTCACTTCAGGCAGCAGGAAAATCGTCATCTTTTAGTGACCTCTGGCTGTGGAGCACAGGATCTGCTTAGGGAAAATAAGAGGTTTTCAAATGAAAGTGTAAAAATATGTTATGATTTTTAATTTTGCTCTCTTCCCCATCCTCTCAGGGTCCATTTTCTCAACTCTTGGTCCTTGATCTGGGGAAGCAGTGACAGCATCTTGACAAAGGAGAAACTTCACTTGCCTTGCAACATATCGGAGCAGTGTCCTTTGGTTTTATTTGTCTTGTTGCAAGTGCTGATCTTTAGTGCTATGTTCCTGGGGTTTTCCCAGCAGCTCTTAGCACTCCTGCTACCCAGGGAAGCTGCTCCAGATCCTGAGGACTTGGGAGGCTGCCGCTGCCAAAGGGGAGCGACAGAGAACACGCCTGTGGAGAAAGCAGGCTCCTGCTCACATTTCTGCCCCCAGGAATAGGACTGGGACCGGGGCTGTGCTCACATGAGCATTTCTTTGGCAGTCACATAGCTTATGCAATCCTCACCTCATCTCACCCTCTCCTTTGGCATTTATGTGGTTTTACAGTGAGTCACACCAAGGGGCTGACCCAGCTGAAAGCTAAACTAAGCTAAAGCCCCTTGGTTTTGGTAGAGACAACTCTCGGGCTTACCTTGTCTTGGGGTTGCTTGAACTCTGAAGGGTGCTAATACCAAGGGGAATCAGGAAGTGAATAGTTAAGGATAAGGAGAAGACAGGAGTTTAGGAGCTGTAAAGGTGTATGTCAAATTGAAGCGGCTGTTTAAGTATGGCCTCAGTGTGTCTAGGGAGTTATTTGCTTGCTCTATTTTGAGCTCAATATATGGGGAAGGATGGATAGTTTCATTTTATATCCTTGGAGATTTTATTCCCTGGAAATGGAACAATTGTCTCCTTGTTTATTGTACGTTAATTGCTAACACATTGTAGCAAGAGGAAAACTGGACTGTGATGTGTATGTAGAGTTTGAAATGCTCTAGAAAAGAAAGCAGCTGAGGCTTGATGAGAGCATCAAATAGTGTTCCCAAGAAGTCTTTACATATGTCATGTATGTGATTAATCACAATGGGGCGGATATTCAGAGTGATAATTCATTTTCCCTCTTTGTTCTTGGAAATCTGCAGGTGGCAAAACAAATCGTTTCAAATAGGGATGAAAATCAGATTCCACAGAAGGCTCCATTAACAAAGACTTCTTTGCCCTGAGGGATACACTAGTGGAACTTGGTGGATATTGGGTTCAGATGCAGGCTCAGTCCTAGTGCAAGCAAGAGCCTCTAAGCCGTTGCAGATAACAAATTTCTAATGTTGCAGAGAACAGACAGAACTTAGATTTAAATGCAGAGAAAAAAACGCTTCCACTACATTTACGTAAAAAAAAAAATGACTGAGCAAGTATTGTAGCAGACTGTCCTGTTAAAATATAATGTTCCAGAGCACTTTGCACTGATTTCTACCAGTCTAATTCTCCATAAGCAGTTCATGAAAGAGTAGAGTGATGAATATAGACACCTCTGTATGATTGTCTGGAAATACTCCAAGTGATTCCATGTTGCATCTGAGACGTTCTTGTCAAGGCTGTGAGAACGCTGTTCCTGCACCAAGCATCTCCAGTGGTGCAAATGGGAAACACGCAAGTTTATTGTCTTCAATTCTGAATTCCAGGCAACAGCACATAGAAATACAGCTATAACATCTTCCTTAAGCCTCGCTCTCTGTGCTAGGGTGAGGCAGAGATGTAATCCCATCCATGGCACAAAGCCTCCTCAGGACACTGAGCTTCAGAGGGAGTCCTTGCAAACTGTTTCAGCTGAACATTTAAGAGGTGCTGAAAGTGAGGGCGTGTTACTGCAAGAAAATTATGAGAACCAGAACTTTTACAGCTTTCATTTTCTAGTGATTTAAAAATGACTAAGTCACTTCACTTGCTAACTGAAAAAGATTAATTGAGGTTACTTCTGGACAGAACTTGTATGCCAAGTTTTGCCTTGGCATGATCTTTTATTGCCATATGTTATAAGTGCAAAGATGTAGAACTTTGTGATGGAAACGGTGACTGACCACAGCAAAAGTTGAGCTGATAGGTACCTTTTGAGAAGAAAAGAGCATTGTGTGACAATTTGCTGTGCTTTGTGTATATTATGGAAACATCACTCCACATTATACAAGCAGAGATTTGGATTGAGGAACCCGTGTCACAGAACCTTCAAATAATATATTGTCTTGCAGTGAAGATTTCAGCATATGGAGTTTTCTGTCCAACTGCAAAGCTTTGTTACCAAGCACGAAATGCAGATGTTGTAGGTAAGAGTCAAATTGTCTGTAAAAATAAGAAAGGTAGTGTTTAGTTTGAAAGAGGGCAGTGCCAGAGACCAGTGGCTCACCAGTGGAGAAGCAAAGTAAAGCTTTTCACAGCGCTGAACAGATGGGAAGTGTTCAACAAATCATAAATAACTGTGTGAAAGAGAAGATAACTTCTCTGTGCAACAGGCGCTCTTCCTGAAAATCAGCACAGGATTTTTTGTGCTGTGAGCTGCTTCTACTTCCATGTACTTTTCCAACTCAGATTTCTGTGTGGTCTTTCTTAGAAAAAAGGGGGTAGTTCTCATATTGTCAGCAAGCCAAGTCAATGCAAATGTGTTTTGAACTCTTTGATTTTTCATGAATTATTTAGGATGCCAGCTGATACAGAGAAGAGCTGGATGAGACTCCTATTTGGCTCCACATGGAAAATTCTCCAAAGAAATTCCAAAACTAACTTTGAGACATGACTAGAAACTCAGCCCTGGCAAACAGAATTCTGTCATGCCTTAAATATCATCATCAGTAACAATAAAACTCATGTCTAATGGAAAAGTAATATATTATCAAAGCAATCAATGGGATGACTTCTGCACTACATGAGCAAACCACATTACTAGCTTCTCCACATCCACTTAAAAATTGGATCAGCCTATTTATTAACAAAAAAAGGTAAAAAAGTCTACTGTAGATTTTTGTGACACAAATTTTATACCAAAAATATATTACCAGAAAGTCTGTCTTCCCTGTGTCTTCTGTAGTCATTAAGATAGTTGTAGAAGATTGATGGTTTCTAGGCAGAGCTCTTAACACTCCTTGGAGAAAAAAAAAAAAAAAAAAAGAAAAAAAATAAGAAGTCCCTTTTGTTCAGAGAAGTGTGCCCTTGCTGAGACAGCCGGCAAAACAAGGAGCTGTCATGGAGCTCCTCTGGGACATTTTTCTCTAGCCTTTGGTTCTGAAGGGCACATTTATCAGAGGTTTATGCATCAGAAAGATACTGGGCATGTAAAGGGCTGTTTCAGCTGACAGCACTTAATTTCTTCATTATTTTTTTTTTTCTGTCCATGAGCAATTTTAAGTACATGAACCCTAAAGAATCATCTGTCTCTGAAACGTGCCCAGCCCAGCAGCTTAGGAAGTCAGAGAACAGAGAATTAAAACCAGATCTCAGTATTTTTGATTTTAACATCTTAGCACAGGATGACTGACCCAGTAAAACTGTTGCCTCTGGGCAGGTAGGGGATGAGTTGTATAATATTTTGTTTACAAAGAGTTAACAACTACTTGTGCTTTTTATTCCAGGATAAAACAGTGGTTTCTCATCAGCTGTTTTCACTAAATGTCCATGAAGCATCACAGCCTATAGGGTGAATACAAGCAGACATCCCATAAACAACATACAGCAAAGCTGGTGGGATGAGGAGTAGAAGAAGTTTCCATAGATATGATATGAGATGTCCTGAATTCTTTCACGTCTCTGCAGAACTGCCCGAGACTTGACTCAATATTTTATGGGATTTTCCACCCACACACACACACATACCCACAGAGCCCCCACTTTATTCCTCAGAAGGGAGGAGGCTGGAAAAAGCTGTGCCAGGATTATTGCACCTGCAATGGAGGGGAACAGAGAGATTTTTGAAAACAGAAGCTTCAACACTGTGGTTGCCATGAAAAAGGGAACAATCCTTGAAACGTACCACCATGGATAGGATATTTGAGCAATTCATGTGAGCAGAATATTTCAGGTTTCAGTCTGTTTTTGCTGTAGAAAAAGCCAATTTTGGCAAGCCATCTTTTGGTCTTTTAAGTGTGAAGTCTTGGAAGAGATTTGACTTGTTGTTGACAGCTGCCTAATCATCATGTGATACCTGTTTTTCAGTGAAGTTATGTGGTCCCACTGGCATTGTGGAGAATTAAGAGGATGTTTCAGATGTGAGAATTTCCATACACACCAGCATGTTGCTGTGCCATTGTTCCAAAGCAAAAAATTAGCCCACATTTTTGTAGCAGCCAGAGATGTCCTTTGAACTTGGGCAGTGGCAAGCATAGGAATTTGTGGATTTTCAACTATAGTCTGTTCAGCTGGCAGGTTTTTTACGTGTAGGATGGAGGAAATGAATGTTCTACTTTCTCTTTCTCCATTCTGTTTCTAAGAATGTGAATTAGTGCAGTAAGTGCTTAGGAACCTGTGATTGTGGAGCATCTTAGAGTGCCATTCCTGCCCTTTTACACCCTAGACAATAACACAGAAATAAGAAAAGCCCAGTCTGCTCTCAAAGAATTGGTGCTTTCAAATGATCATATTTTAAATGTATGGTACATTTGATCTCTAAAACATTCCAAGAGAATTTTGTTTTCCTTTGGTCTCTAGGACTTTTTCTGGGGGGAGAAAAAAAAATCCCAAATGTTGGGAGAAGCCAGCTATGTGTAAAGCAGCTCAAAAAGCAACTCCTACACAAGCATAGTGAGCCAGTGGTCTCCCTGCTGCTGACACATTCCATTTGGGTGGATAGTACTGGAAGAAAAAGCAGTGATAATAAGTTGCATTTTTTTAAAATTACTTTGGTAATTATCTTGGTGATTTAAAGATGTCAGTACTTTTACCAAAATAAGGAAGCAGTTTTAGCCTAGTTCTTTGAGGCAGACTTGCTACACTTGATTAGCATTAGGGAATGCTTTTAGGGTGAGTTTTCAGGTGTTTGGACGTGCGTGTGCAAGTGGGTTTTGCGGTTGCTATTTCTCTTCAGTCTTCACCTTGAATTTCTCACTTGGAAGCTGCTGTGTACTTCAGTCTGTTATCACAGATGTTGGACTGGATCACTTTCAGTTGTTGGGTTTCAAGGGTGGTGGGTACTTTTTTTATGTTCAATATTTATTCAACTTGCTCTGTTTAGTTAAACACAATGAGATATGTGGAGTTAGTGATTTCTTTTTACCCTTCAGAAAATACTAGTGTTTTACAAACACCTGAACCACTTCTTTGGTTAACACATTGGCAATAAAACAGTCCAAGTGTGCCTCTTGTAAATCTCAAGTGCTTCACTGCTTTGGTGGCAACTCCACAGATGCTGGGAGGGTGCAGGATTAGCCTTAACATCCGCCCTGTGGAACATGAGCTTTTCCTTTAGCCTCATTTGAATGTTGTGTTGTCTCAATGAAGTTAATACAATGCACTAAAATGTTTTGTTATTACGTGATGAGTTGTAGCAACAGCCATGGGAGGCGCAGGGAGGGCAGTTGCCTCATCTGTGGTAGCATTGCACCCGAGTGTTTGCTTGCTTCAAAAGGGGAATAGTTGTTTTGTCCCTTGCTGCTGTCATCTCTCTGTCATTAACTGAGCCTCAGCTATTCCCTGGTACCATGACAGCAGAGGCAGAACGTCCTTGGTCTTTGATTTTTCCCTGGCATTCCACCAGCTTGCTGAAGCTATGGCATCTACTCGCTCCTCACTGCTACCCTGCATGGAGCTGTGTGGCAGCATATGACCAGGGTGGAAAAATGGAACACTGGCACTTCTCTGTGATTTGGTTTGATTTGTCTTATTGTAGTGCCTTGGATATGGATTTACATCATCAAACACTCTTTCATAGTGTGGAGACTTCCACAAGTGATTTCTAAGTGTCTTGAGTCTTCAAAAAGGGAATTCAAACCTATCATGGTGTTTTGCCTCACACACCTTTTAATTGAAGTAAAGGAGTAGCCTATAAAAACAACCTGACAGCATCCCTGGGCCTTTTTCTCCTTCTCTTTCCCTTCTTATGTGTTTAAATTTAATTCTGTCCACAGCAAAACATGTTACCGAGTCATCTTGTGGTCTTTATTTATTTCCTCTAATGGACTATTCTGTGGTGTGTCACCACAGCCAGATTTCAGAACCAGATAATACTAGTATTTACTAATAAGTCATACTTATTTGAGTTTGATAATTAAGTACAAATAATATGGAATGTCAGGAGCTGAAGCTTTTTTGGCAAAAGGCTTTTTCAGTAAAGCTTCCGGCTTAGCATTCAAGTGAAACAAAAAGGTTAATTTAAGAGCCACTTAAGAACTTTATGTATTGATTTATTATGCAACCATGAATGGTAAAAGAATTAAATTACGTATTTCAGTGTTATTTTGGATAGCTGTCCTGTCCTGGGAGTATCTGCTAATGGTGCTTTATAGTTTTTGAGGTTTTCCATCATTTTTCTAGTTACAGAAAATCCTACTGTCTTTTGAGGAGCTGTTTGTATCTTGGATCACTGGCAGGCCTTAGTATGATAGTTTTCTTCAGCTCAGTCTGTCCTTCAGATAGATGTGATATTTGTAACAGAAGTGCTACCCCAACTGCCCTAATCATTGAACCACAAACCTTATCATGTGTATTTGTTGAGGAACTGAGCCTGAACAGACCCACAGAGATCAGACTGTGGCTGTGTCAGGACTTGTACAAACCTGCAGCAAGACAAAACTGCTGCTGCTGAAGTTTAAGTGGACTATGCAAAGATGAAAAAAGAAAGGGTCATCATCCCATTTTACAGATAGGGAACTGGAAATGTGTATTTATGTCTAGGGAGCTGTTTTATTTAGTATGCTGAATGCTTCCCATATATAAGGTATGTTCAAAATACATGTAGTCCTTAAAATGTTGTGTGGGTCGTTTTTTTGGTTTGGGGTTTTTTGGGGGGTTTATCTGTGTGTTTTAAAACTTAACTTTCAACATATGCTTTGAATTATTTGCTTTCATTTTTATGTCCAGTTTTTCCAGGTTCATCAGCAGAGAGACTTGCATGTGATCTGTAACACTATCCCTTCAGATAGTCCCTTAAAATTAACTCAATAGCAAGGCTCCAAAAGAGCACATAGTTTCATTTTTAATTTAATTAAAGTGATGCATATTTGCCCAACACTGTGGAGAATGACAGGATGCAGACTGGTTAGTTAAACATGAAGGCAGGCACAGCAGAGACCTTTTGGCCTCCTGAGCTTTTATAATAACAAGTTGTATTAAGCAAACAGCTGTGTGACGTGAGGGGTTTCTTATTGAAAAACAAGAGGGGGTGAGAAGGATTTTCAGTTCTCCCTTTGTGGGTCAGTGTCTCCAGTTGGTAAGTAGGGAACAGACAGATATTTAAAAATAGCTGCATTTCAATTGCATTACTACTTCTTTTATTTTTTTTTAACTTTGCTGTTGATTGGATCAACTCTTCATTCTATTGTAAGAATGTCATAACTTGACTCTTATGCTTATACAACGCCTTTTGCAATTAGATGATGTAAACCTTAACATATTTAGAGAGGTTCAAATAATCCCCCTGAGTATCTAAACTAGTGAGGAGAGTGAGCTTTGATGGTTTATATTTACAATCATGGAATAGTTTTGGTTGGAAAGACCTTAAAGGTCATCGAGTTCCAATCCCCTGCCATGGGCAGGGACATCTTCCAGTAGACCATGTTACTCAAAGCCCTCTCCAGCCTGGCCTTTAACACTTCCAGTGATGGGATATCTCCCCCAGGATGGGACAACCTGTGCCAATGCCTCACCACTTTCATAGTGAAGAATTTCTTACTTATATGTAATCTAGGCCTCCCCTCCTTCACTTTAAGGACATTCTGCCTCTCACTCTATGGCCACGTATAAAGTCTCTCCGTCTGTCTTGTAGACTCCCTTTAGGTACTGGAAGGGGCTTTAGGGTCTTCCTGAGTCTTCTCCAGAGTAAACGACCCCACCTCTCTCAGCCTGCCTCCATAGCAGAGTTGTTTCTGCCCTCTGATCTTTTTTATGGCCTCCTCTGGACTTGCTCCAGCAGGTCCACATGCTTCTTACATTGTGGTCCCCAGAACTGGGTGCAGTGCTCCAGGCAGGGTCTCAGGGAAATGCAGTAGAGGGAGAGAATCCTCTCCCTTCTGTCCACTCTGCCTTTGATGCAGCCCAGGCTACATTGCTGGGTCAAGTAGAGCTTGTCGTCAACCAGTCGCCCCAAGTTCTTCTCCTCAGGGCTGCTCTCGGTCCACTCTCCACCCAGCCTGTTTGGGATTGCCCCAGCCCAGGTACAACTGCCCTTGGCTATTTGAACTTCATGAGGTTTGCCCAGGCCCAAACCTCAAGCTTGTCAAGGCGCCTGTGGATGGCATCTGTTTGGGTTTTTGTGTGAGTGCAGAGGGAAAAATGAATAACAGAGAGAGCATGTCCTGGTTCTGTGTAGCATTGTAACAGTGAAGTGTTTGATTGAAGTGAAATTTCTTTTTCTTATTTGGGCTAATTAATTTCAGGTTCTATACTGGTATATCAGAAGGTTATCACGCTATATAAAGAAAGATGAATAAGATGCCCAGCCTATAGTCTGCTTTCAAAAGCATAAATTTAAGCTGATTATGCTCTGATAAACATATAGTTGTCATGAGATTTATATGGACTTTCTGAAAATCAGTGTATATTATTGAGTGTTTTTATCTACAGCTACAGTGTGTTGAGAACTCCTGTTGCTCATATGAGCTTTGACCCTGTTTGTAGCTGCACCTCTGCTACTGACTGATGACAGGCAAGAGAACTTTATTTGGGCTTCAATGTCCTCATCTTTAAAATAAAAGTGTAGAAGTTCAGTGAAAGTTGCTGTAATATCTGCCAGCAGCAAATATGTGCCCAGAGCCAGTTATTTATTTTGTATACTGATATACTTATTTATCAGTGTATTAACAGTGCTTTGCAATGTAGTGGTATATGCAGTGAGGTGAGGCTATGGTGCTGCTTCCTGCTACATTCCTGCTATATGCTAAAACAAGCATGTGTGAGCAGGGAAGCCCCAGCCTGGGCAATGTCATAACATTGGTGTGGAAGGCACTGCCAGCTTTGGAGCAAGAGCAACTGCATTTTATCCCTGCTATCCCACAATCTTCTTTGCTGGTGTGTGTGCAGTATAGTGACAGCTGGGAAGTCCTGTGTGGTCCCTGATGCTGCTGTAAGCTGTGTAAGCCTGACTGATTTCACAGTTGTCCTGTATTCTCAAGGGATATTAGTATACCAATGTCCTCATGGATTCATTCTCCTGGAGAGGGTGAGCCAGGACACAGAGTCCTGTATGACAGGGGAGAGAGGTATAAATGTTGTCCTGCTGAACAGCAGGCTGGTAGGGTTCAGTCCCATCCTCCCTGTACAGTCAGACCAGCTGGGAAGCAAGAGTGGGAAGTGTGCACAGGGGGACCTTGTTCCTACCCTCAGTGCTATATCTCTCAAAGTCCTACTGACCTACTCCTTGGAGGAATGTCAGGAAAGATTTAGATTGTCTATCGACCATTTCCACATGATAGGAACATGTCCATTGTTGCCATCATCCCTCCTCCCTCACCCCCCACCATGTCCTGACTTTCCCATAAGCCAGGGATTGAAGTTGTGATTATGGTCCATAAAGGCTATGATACCAGTAAGGAGTGATCTGTGTTACCAGACACCTTCCAGGCAGAACCCAAGGGCTCCTGCACCACCAGGTAGACAGTCTGGAGAGGAGACCCTTTCCACCTGTGAATTAAAACTGTATGTACATAAATCTGAAGTATGGAAGAGCAGAGGCTGCTGCCTGTTTGAAGCACATCTGCTCCTCATCATCTCAATCCCTGGCCCCAGTCCCATGTGGCAGTGCTGTGTCTGATGCTGGGGAAGGCCAGTGTGTGGGGAGTGCCAGTGCCTGCACACTGGGCTTGTTTGTGAATAAGGTGACCATCACGAGTTGGGAGATATCTGCAGTGAAAACAATCTCCTCAGGCTCTTACTTTCTAGAGCTGTGCGTTCTTCGTGGTACCTCAATGTGTTTTAAATGTTCAAGAATTGGTGTCTTTTTTATCAAGGATTTAGAAGACCATTAACTGATCAGCAAATATGAAGGAGTGGTGTTACAATGAACAACAGGTTTTGAGTGGGTGTTCCCAGTGGGAGCCGCACTGTAACCTTGATGTGAGCAAGAGTCACACTGTAAAATCAGCACTGGTTTAGGGTGCACAGGGCTTTTGGTGCCCGTCATGTGGCTCTGCCCTTAGTTTGTAATTTTAAGTTGGCATGGTTTTAAGTTAACCTGTGTTTTGAGTATCCAGACTATATCTATTCCACATGTGTTTGTTTTCCTCTCAATGAGGGGACAGAGAGATGCTTTTCTTGTTGTTACAGTTTTATTAGGATTTTATTGTTTGGTGGATTCTCTCCACATAGTTTCAATATTTGGTGTTGTGATGCTGAAGGGGGATGCTCTGTTTTTCCATTTACAGAGGTTACTTGGATGGCCAGCAGCCTATTTCTGAGCCCTGGCAATTGTTCTCAGTCTCACCAACCCTACAGTAAATACCTTGATATTTGTAGGGCAGAGTGTTAGGCTTTCAGGACAGGGATTGTGTGCTCTAATATGAGTATGTGCATGGTAGATAAGTCTTCACTTTTATGAGCATTGTCTTTATGTAAATAATAAATCCCAGAATGCTGAGAAACTGCCCAACTTTCTCTTTTTTCTCAATGTGTATTTTGTTTTATTTGTATATTGCAAGCTCCTTTTTTTTATATAAATGCGAGCACCTGGAAGGAGAGTCTTCAAACACTGTGATTGCACTGAAGTTGTGATTCTTAATGTGTTCTTAGATCATCTGTAACTTTTTTATATTGGGATCTACAGGTTGGATGTATATTTATTGTACTTAATAGGGCTTAAAGCACTTGCTGAGCTACCTTAAACATGAGATAAAATTGTGCCACTTACAGTTGTAAGGTTTCTTATTTTGTTTTAATTGTTAAATTAATGCAGAATAATTGCTCTGGCATAAGCTTCTTAAGAATAATTTTGTATAAATTGATCAAATTTAGACTATTTGATCTTACTGAAGACGTTTTGGTTATGTCAGCTGAGTACCTCAGCAGGATGAAGCTGAAGGGTCAGCTGTAGTCAGTGCTTGTGTGTAAACTGAAAAGTGAAAGCTTCAGGCAGTTTCACCTTCTTTTCCTGAACTTGATTGTTTACCTCAAGTAGTGACCTATACCTTGATTCTCTACAAACTGCTTTAGTTGAGTTTTAGTTTAGTTTAAGCTGATCTTTGCTGCTTATTTCTAAGGACTTAATGTGCTAATAGAGCATCACCATAGAAGTCCTTTGTTCTCTGACCCTTGTTTGAGGGTGACCTTTCATTTGGAGCTGTGTACCTTGACCATCACTTTGTTTTTATTTTTAATTATTTCCTCTTGTTTTCCTGCATCCCTGTCTTGCTTTTTCCGGTTTTTTAGTAAGATAAAGATGGGTTTAGTTTTCATAAGGATTTTTGGGTGCAGTATTCCTGTGTTCTGTTTGTCTTCCTTGAGCAGCCTGTGGAGTATGTTTGATGAGCACAAAGTCATCTTTTGTTATCTTGTCCAAACCAAACTTAGTTTATCCTTTATTTTATTTTCCCTGGAAAGAAACATGTGGACAATCTGGTTGCTGAGAATAATTATGAAATATCTAGCTTGTTCTTTGTAAGACAAGACATTTATCATCTGGAAGGTGAAGCTTGCTGGGTTGCTGAGGGTGTTGAGGGCAAGGTGAGGCTCCATGTATTAATTCAGAGTGTTTCCTTATCAGGTCCACGATTCCGTGCAAGACAGCAGTCCTTCTACTGATGAGTTAGAGGGAAACGTACTTTGCCAACAGTATTTTTTACATGGGAGGCCAAATCAAATTTCTTCTGATCTCTGTAAGCTGGATGTTTCCATGCTTCAAACTAGATGTGAGCACCATATGCTTGTTTTTAGAGACAGCCATTTCAACTTGCATTCAGATTTTTTCAGAAGAATGCCCTTACGTAACAATCCTTCTTTCTAGTTACAGACTATAGACTTCTTAGGAAAATCCAGCAGAGAAAGTGTTTGTGGTGGAATTAGGTGTTGAAGTTTATGGGAGTTTTGAATCCACAAATTAAAAGGAAGAACCGAAAAAAATGTAACAAAGAATAGACTGTGTTTGATTACCAGGCTATAAACCTTAGCATGCAGCACGTAAACATGGAGGAACAAATTTTCTAACAGGCTGGTGCTATTGTGTGAAAGTGGATTTGAGCCAAACTCCCAGATTTGAAACCCCATGAACTTCAGTAGGCCCGAGCCAATCCTTGGCTTAGGTTCACCTCAAACACTGCAAGCACAGAAAATGTGTTTGAACGTTCACAGTAGCAACTGGGGATCCAAAAGGACAAGGTTTGTGCATGATCCAGTCGCTGTTTGCACGTGCAAGGGGCTTATCAGAGCCAATATGAACATTTGTCACCTTGATCATCATGAGAGTGATTTTAGACCATCTTTGAAAATAACCCTGCAGGGAATGTTTCTGGCATATATCCTCAGTACATGAATCTGTTACCAACTTACCTCTTTAGTGGGAAGAGTTTTACATAGTTTCTCTAATTTTACCTGAGTAATGAATCACTTGACCATTGTCCTCGCCTCTGGCCCCCTGTGACAGCCCTTTCCTGTCACAACAGCTGGCATCAGGCTCCTGAAGCACACAGCAGGATCCTGCTCAGAGGACAACTGGTTTATTACGGGTTGAAGCAGCACTGCCTTCTTCATGAGGACCGTAGTGGGCAAATTTCAACAAATTATCAATTATGCCCAGACCAACTGTAGAGATTTACGTGCTGGTTCTAATAAGCCTTGTGCTCGTTTGTTTGCCTTCTCCTTTACAGACGAACAAAATGTGGTTTCCTCCGAGTTGTGCAGCTGCTGTAAGTGGCAATAAGACAGCAGTGTCAGTCACAGCAGTGCTCCTGCACTTGATGTATCCTGGGGTTGTGTCTGGAGCTGGAGAGGGGAAAAGTTCAGCATGAAAATGAACTACATGCAATTACCAGTTTATGGAGAAGCTCATAAGGGATCCAGCTGATGGTGGCACTGGGCTGTTAAACTCTTCTTCTGAGGAAACTAGAAGAAGAAATTAAAATATACACGTGCACTGTTCAGTTAAAAGAATTTTTCAGAGCATTCTGGAATATTTCTTATTTTAATAAGAATGTAATTGCCAACTTTACCATCAGATGTACTTAGTGTGTTTCCTGTGGAGAAACCTGAAGGAGCATTTATCACTGAGGATGTGGGAACACAGGGAGAGAGGAATATTATGGTTCTCTGAGAGAGCTGTCATCAGGGCATGCCACCTCCTTGCCTATGTGACAATGAAATGCAATTTATGCCAATTTGCTTGTCTTGGTCTATTTATCTGTAATTCTTCCTCTTTTTAATATAATTTGTTCTTAAGCTTCTAATAACAAATAAGACACTAACTGCTTGTTCAAAATCTGCAGTATATTGTTAGAGCTCTACAAGGTTAAAACATGTCCGATGGACTATTGAAACAAGGTGCTGAGAGAGTTTTGTCATAATATCTGTACACCAAACATTTCTCTGACTCATACTCTTACATGCCCCCCTGCAGTGATTTTGTTAGTCAGGGCAAACTTTAGACTTCTATTTGTTATCTGGTACATATTTCTAAGACATTGCCAAACAAAAAGCTAAATTTAAAAACTCTGGCTTTTGTTATTGGGGGTTTCAGACATGCCAAAGGAACATGTGTCAGCAATTTTAGACTTAGTGGCCATGTAATTGTGAAGTATCCTTTTTTTTGTAATAGATGCTCTTGGATAACAAAACCAGATAAATTTCTATCAGCTGTTTGAGTTACATTTACTGTCACTTCTTTTTGATTAATATTAGTGTCTCTTCAAGAATTTATATTGGAATGGAAAAAAAGAAAGTTGACAGAAAACAACTTTTGTTTATCTGTATGACAAAATTCTTGTGTCCAAAGAGAAAAATGCTTTCAATGGTTTGGTTTGACTAGCATGCTTACATATACAGCCACTGGGTCCTGAAGATATATTCTCCTGATTTGCTTTGTCATGTATTGCCCTCGTTTGTGAATCATCTTGCCTTCTGCTTGATAATATTTTATTTCTATAAGTCATGTAATTAGTTGAGGGGATGAGATAATAGGCTGTGGCTTTGGATATAGAAAATGAGAGACAGACTTCCCAATGCAGGGAAGGAAAGTGTGTTTGAACTTCAGATCCATCCTAAATCATAGGGTCAGCCTAACTGAGCTGGAAAATATGGTGATATGATTTCTTCTCCGCTCACACCTGAATCATAGACCTGTATTGATACATAGCCCAGTGCTTTGAACTGAGGCATCTTTAGGGATTGTTCCCAGGTCTGCTAAATTGTTAACCATCTGAGATACACCTTGGAGGTGCAGCAAATGACATCTGACCTTCTGTTGGCAAGGATGGCTTTTCTTTAGATGGAGTTAACTAGAGTATACCATAAGACTAGAATGGTGCTAGTTCCTTATTTAAAACATTAATCTTTAAGCTATTATGTAATAATTTTATTCCCATTCACGGATGGAAGTATTTCTGAAATTAATGTTTGGCCATAGAATTATTTCAGAAGTTAATTTTTGACAGAGACTTTTGAGGGTCTGGTGAGGAGACTTTGAATGCATTCTGCATGATTTCTTCAGTACAGAAAGGGTATGGTACCTTACATTGCTGTAAACTTGGATAGTTATATCACTAAGTGAAGACCTAGACTTATATTGGTTGTTGTTGAGAGATACCCACCTTAAACATGTAGGTTTGCTCATGGTCTTGTGTCACCAGTGCTCGTGGCTGCCATTTAATTCCCTAGCAGCTGTTCCACTGCATTTCTCTTGCCCACTGTCACTTTCCTGGCTGCATCCAGCCCTGAAACATTGTGGATTTGGGCCTGTGATTCATTTCTAGACTCTGCACGATTTTATAGTCATCTGTTACCAATTGAGCTGTAGATGCAGAAGTCCATTCTGTTAGTTCTTTGGTGATAAACAGAAGGGTTCTAGGTGATAGACAGTACCCTGCAATCACTGATCTGAACATGTCTGTTTACACTGCCTTCTGTTTTGAATGAAAAAAATAATTTGTTACCCCCTTGCTATCTTTGTTTTTTAATAAAAACCTCCCCCAACTTATGGTAGGAGTGTCAGCCCAGCGGTCCCTCTGTCCTGTTCTCTCGAGATGATTTGGTAGCTGTCCCCCCTTTTCAGTGATGTGCCTGTGGTGTGTGATTCTGAGCTTTGTAGTCAACAGGGTCCATGCATGGACTGTGCATAGGCTTATGTTGTGATGAGTCAGATCCTCTCATTGATCTGGATGAAAATTAAGGCATCAAGGCAAAAAGTTTGGTCTTAAGTGATTTTCACCATCCTGACAGCTCTGACTATGTGAGGCGGAAGCATTCTGGATAGGCACAGGGAAAGGGGGCAGCTGTCAGGAGAATGATACAAGTTGCTTTATCCACAATTCTGGTAAAGAGTGAAGGGAGCAGATCAAGTCAAAAGCTGTGCCTGGTAACATTGTCTTGTCTGTCTCCAGACATTTGACTCTGCCTTGGGGATTGGTCTTGGGCCAACCAAGAAAAGAGCCATGACTGTTGTGACTCAGAGTCAGCCTTGCTGAAATGGTTGGTTAAGCCAACACATAGCTGATCCTCCCCTGTGAGACCAGGATCAAGGGTTTTTTGTTGGTAATTTTTCTCCTAAATGGGCTAATGGCATTCAGTTTATGAATTTCTTGTTATCTTATTTTCTAGTAAATGGGATTAAATTTATGTACTGAACACCAGTTTCTCTCCCTGGCGTTTCTAGGACGAATCCTGGACTTGAAGACTGGAACAGTAAAGAAAGAGGGTCAGCAGTCCTCAATGAGAATGTGCATGGGGTCCAGGCGCTCTTTCATTTGCAGGATGAGGTATGCATTTACCTTGGATTACATGATGGTTCCAGTCCTGTCTCAGACTAGACTTCAGACCTTGATTAAAAGCCAAAGCTGTAATGACACACTCTCGTGAAGCATTTCTAGAACCCTTTAGAACTGGGGTAAAACTGAAACCTGTCTTCCTTTATGATTGATGACAAAACAGTACCTTGTTTGTGTGTTGTAATTATTCTTATCATTGTGGGGGGTAGGGTGCTTTTCCCAGATGACTTCATGGCCACTTTGCCCCTGGAATTTTAATCATTATCTCTTCTAGTCAAGTTATTTGAATCAATACTTTGAGAACAAAGCTTTCACAAGTGTAATGGAAGCCTAACTCTGTGTATTTTTTCACCAAACCAATAATATTAAAAGAATCTTGAAGATAAACAGGAATGCAGTTGCAACCTTGCCAGCTATGTAGGAATTAACCTAAGCCTGGTACGAATTACCAGATGTCAGATGGCTGATGCAAAATAAATGAGTAATTGTTAGAGGTTTTTAATTTTCAATTTTTCAATCTCTCCTGCATTGCTTGGGCTTCTTTAAAGGGATTTGCCTGCCTAATGCTTTCCACTGGGGCTTGTGGGCACTTGTGGGTTTTAGTGCTAACAGGCTAAAATGCCTGTTGCTATTGCAATAAGCTTCTATCTATGTGGTTAGGAGGGGAAAGTACATCATTGTATCTGTAGCCTGTATCCAGTATGTGTGCTGAAAACAGTGAATGCAAAACTCATTGGAGAATAAAGCACAAAGCAAAATATTTGACGCATTAGAGTGCAGATACCTGTTCTTTGGTTATGTGGTGGGTTTTCTTTGCTGTGTTGAGGAGGCTGAGTGTATGGCTCTTGGGTGCCTTTGTAAGAGGTTTATATATACCTTATGTCTGCAAGATCAGATTTCACAGCTAGAGCACCTGTGGCACCTTTTCACCCCTAAGTGGGAGGAAAGAAATACAGCCAGGAAGAGCAGCACTGGAAACTTTACATTTTCTTCCTCCAAGCTGCACGCACTGCTCATGCTGAGAGGGCTTTTTTTGTGCAGAGAAAACCAGGCCTAGTGTCCTGTTTGCTGTTCCTCTGCTTTCACAACAATAATTCACTTTGCAGTTATGTCCTAGCACTCTGAATTTGTAAACACCAGTGCATGAAAGTGATTTTACATGTGCCAGTAGCCCCATTGTTTCAGTAATTCTGAAATTTATTTTAATTTTTCATTCCTTCTCCTTGGCAGTAACTGAGAAGGAAAAAAAAAAAGAATAAAAAAAAACCCTTCTGGGAAGAACGAGCCTCAAATAATGTGAACTTTCCATGTGATTGCTTCTTTCATTGTTACCATTCTTTTTTGCATTGAAAATGAGCTGCTTTTATCTTTCAACCTATTTACTCAGCTTCAAATGGATTGTTGAAATTATACAGTTATGCATAGTTAGAAATATCACAAAATACACATGAATATGTGTTAAACAAAGTTACTTGGCATTGTAAATAGTTTGACCTTGCAAACATTAGCTTAATATCTACTGACATTGTAGCTGGTATAAGGCAGTCAAAGTGCACTGTCCAGGGGAGCTGCTGGAACACTGAGATTGGTTTGTGTGGATATTTGGTGTCCTGACTTTTATTTTTCTCCAGTTTTCCCCCTTGTTTTGTGCTATTTTGAAGTGTGTTTATTCTTTAGCCAGTCTTGCATTATCAATTTCAAATAGTCTTTAGATAGAAGGAGTGCAGAAGAGAATCTTTTTCTAGTCTCTCCTATTTTTCTAAAATAAATATTTGTAGCACACCTAAAAAGCTCAGCCTGTGGAAGCAGCATGTTCTAAGAAAACATGAATCTGCAGCTTCTTGTCAGAACTAAGTTTCTGTTATTGTCTGTCTATATATGGTAAAAAATACTTGAAATTGCATTTTCATCGTGTCTATTTATAGTCATTTTGGAGTCCTTTAAAATGCTAATTTCCTTTTAGGTGTGGAAATGCTCCTCTGGATCATTTACCTCTGAACAGAATAACCACCATGAGAAAAAGATACAGGTATTATTCCTTAATTTGCCATAAACCAGTTGGTTGCCATTAGCTCTGTGGAAAATGGGAGTGTTTATGCTCACTCCAGGAGCGCTACCTGGACAAACACCAGCATTAGCACACAGCATAAAACAGCCCTGGGGCTGGGGGAGGAGAGCTCACCACTAAATTCAACTGTGTTGGAGTTGCTGCAGCTTTTTGCAAATGAGATCTTCTTGCACATGTCATTCAAATTCTTTGTCTTAACCAGCTCCATCTCTGAATGAAGCCTCAGAATCTTCCTTAGAAAAATGTTATGCAAAACTGGTACAGCTTGAATAGCAATGTAATGGAGCTGACAGTTTACAGAAATCTAGGTTGACACTCTTGTTTTTTCCAACATAACTTACAAATACCAGCAAGTCATTAGTTGTCATAATTCAAAAGCATAAAGCTATTCTGCATGTCAATCAACATGATATTTTTGTGTTTCTTGTTCATTTAGGAATGGCCTTGGCCCAGTGAAGGAAGGTGAAGCACAATATGCTGTTGTCCATTGCACTGGCTATATCAAGGCATGGCCACCAGCAGGTGTGTATCTCTTACTGAAGGTGGTGTGCACCACGCTGTCACTGACAGCTGAAAACCTGGCTGGGGTTTCCTTGCTGCTGAAAAAACAGGATGAATTTTAGTGGGGTAACCAATTAAAGCTCATCTTGAGAAGCTTTTGATAGTGAGGAATCAGCTGTTGTTACTCAGGGTGTCTCTGTTTTCCCATGTGACATCCTTCTCAATCACATTGGCACAGAATAACTCTTGGAATTGTCAGAAATGCAGGATTCCGGCAACTGGGACCAAAAGTTTTCAACCTGATAAACCAACATAAAAATGGTCTATTTTGAAGAAGGTGAACGCAAAGGTTGTGTACCTCTAGAAAACACCAGCTAATGCTTTTATTCTTAAGTACTGAGTTGCAAACATCTGTGTATCAAAATGTGTAATTTCAGGTTAGGCACGTGGATCTTCACAGTGATGATGTTACTTGAGAACGTTCAGTATTTGTGATAAATTCTGTTTTGAGGCTGTTTTTCTGGGAATTGAGACTTGGCATATTGCTTTGAACTACAGAGAAAAACATTTACCTGCTGGAACTCAGTATTACATATGGGAGTATTTACCTTTGAAAAATTCAAAGAGGAGACAGTGGAGCTCATCCAGACATCATTATGAGCAGGGTTAGTTGACCTTGGCATTTTCAGGAGTTGAGGAGGCTGTTTGCAATGTGACAGCACTGCTGGCATGAATCAAACCAGGAGTTGTCCTGCCCTTTTGTGGTTGTATACCACAGCCATAAATCACATTTATCCAGGGATGATGAGTGCTAAGGAGTGGTTTGTACTAAGTCTGTGCAGTGGTGTGCAGACCCACAACAACTTCTTGTTGGTTTTCTGCTGAGTTGCAGTTTGGGTAGCAGAGGAAAACTTCCTCTCTTGTTAATGGGATTTAATAGGAGTGAATGTTTCAATTTCACTTCTATCTCAAAACAGTGAGTGTGTAAAGTGCTCTGAAAATGGAAGATTTTTTTTGTTTTCTTCCAGAAAGAGATTAACTTTCTATTGGTAATTGCAAAAATAATTGAATTCGACCTTGATATACAAGATGTCTCTTCAGGAGGGTGTGGATCAAATAAAATTTCTTTCAGCTCCTTGCTTGGCTTCAGTGAGAAGCTCGCTGCATATTACAGGATGTTCAGAAAGACCTAACACTTCAGTAGTGTTTGTTGCTAATGCAGAGCTGCAAACACATGAACTCATGTCAGCACAGGTTATGACATGGGCACTTTGTGCCCTTCAGCCACTATTTCTGCAGGACAACATGCAGAGCAGGAGCATGGATTGAAAAGACCTTCTGGATCCTGGAGTGGCCAAGTATCAATCACCTTTTAAGTTCCAGTTTACAATAGTGAGGTGTTTTCCCTGTCTCCAACTGCTCCAAGTCCTCACGAATTTCCCACGCCTAACAACCTCTTTAATTTTCAGTCCTAATTACTTTATGGGAAGTTTTTATTTCACTGAAGGTCAAGTGGGAGTTTTCCTGTCTTGTGTCTTTGTCTCTCTCCAGTGTTCTGGTGCGTTTCCAGAAGGAGATCATATCCTGTCAGCCTGGACTTTGCACAGATAATCCAGTCTGCTTCTTTTAGTCTTCAGTCTGCTTCTTTTAGTCTCCATTCTCACAATGCATTCTCTTTATCCTTGTGACTGTTCTCTGTGCTTGTTTATGTTTTCACTTCTCAAAATGCAGGTCACTGGCACTATACATTCTTGTTTCAGAGGAGATTGCAGTGATGTACGGTGCAATCAGTATTTCCTGCCTTGACTGGCAGTGCACAATGCAGCTTCCTTCTCTCTTGTGTAGTGCACCCTGCTGGCGTCCTCAGTCACCTGATACATAGACCAGGCTACCTTTTCCTCAGTTGTCAACTGCAGATATTCTGGTTTTGAATTATGTGGTGTTTCAATTAGCAATAGCAAGTTCCATCCCATTTCTGTTGCTGTAGCTTGTGACTGTTATTAGTCCCCAAGTGCGTGCTTATGCATTTAGTAATGTTGGATTTCATCCCATTTCTATTACTCTACTCCTCAAAATCACATGGTACTCCCTTATGATATCCCAGTACTCCTCCACAATGTTAATCCCTCCAAACTATAGCACAATCCTAAGGGGTGTTTTCAATTCTGTCGGCCTTGTGTGGAATTTCAGTGGTCTTTATGTTACCATCCAGATTGTTACTCATATTAGTCATGACTGAGTGCCTTTTTCAGGGCACATAGTGCAGTAAACTGAGGCCTCTTTCATGAGTGAGTATTTGCCCTTCCAGTCTTCCCTATATTGTATTGATGATTGTTATGTATCCATTGACTTTTGGGATTGAATGGGAATATCCATGGGCTGACTTTTTCCTGTATATATTTGGGTAAATAAGTAGCAACATCACTGCATTTTATCTCATTTCCAGTGCTAATTCTGGTGTGTATAATCTGCAAAGCAAATGAAATAACTGCAGCAGTAATGGAATTTGCAAAGGCTTTTCTACCCTGTAATAAAATTACTTTTGCTCAAATCAGTTAGAAAACAGTAAGCCCTGGCCTTTGCATTGTCTCTGGATCCTTGGGATTAAATGGGCTTGTGCTAAATCACAGCTGTTTAAAAATTAATCTATGGAAAATATAATTCCCATTTATCTTTCAATGGCCAAGTGGATACTCTGATGTAAATTCCAGATCCTTTTCTTTGAAAGCATGAAGTGTGGCATGTGCATTATATAGTTAATATACAACACAAATCATACTTTCATAAATAAAATAAATAACAAATACTTAGCAAATTCACTTAATCTATATGTAATCTCATTTGTTTAGCAGCTAGTATTTTCTCTTCCTGGATTGAATTGCATTGTCTGTGGCCACTGTGATTTTTTTAGTCCCACACTGAATATAACAGAATCAGTGTTGATACAGAGGTATCAAGAGCTGCTCTGTGATCATTATTAGTATGATAGATTATCAGGTTTGCAGTGCTGCTGCTGTGAGGGGTCTATTCTAAACCTCTGGAGTAATCTGAGTCCTTTTAACCGGTGAAAACAAATAATCTGTAGACGACTGGCATCAGTATGGTGGCATATTTTAAGGACTGGATTCATTGTGTTGTGGTCAGGTCTGTGGTCAACACTTCTGCACATCTGTCCTACATTTGTGTTTTTCCTCACTTTTTTGGAGCACCAAGTCTCACAAAGTACTGTCAGTGCTGTCAGACTGCCTTTAGCCCCTTTTTCACTGAGAAATGGGAGAGAAAACACTGGAGGCACCTGGTGCAGGCTGTGTTTGGTAATAGTCTGTTCATTTTCCTCCACTGTGCCTGAAAGAGAAGAGTAAAACTGAGATCAGGTGCAAAACCTGCCATATAATACCTATACACTTATATCCCCATAAATTATATGTTGGCCTCGAGTAATCAGGGTAAACTTTGTGCCAAAGTCAAAAGAAAAAGGATGCAGATATTCCAGATGGACTTTCCAACCAGTTATGTTGTATGTTAGACTGAATAGTGAGAGTGTAGAGTTGGGTTAGTTTAAATGGGGTAAAAGGATTGGTTTTTTGAAACTGAGTGATCACCAGTTCCAGCCTTTGTTTCTTTGTTCCCAGCAAAGCAGCACAGCCAGAACTTGTGATCCTTAGCCTAGACAGTGCTCCAAGTTCATAACCAATCACAAAACTGAGAAATACTGACCTTCTCCTTTATTCTGATTATTCTGTATTCAACTTAAGCAAGATTTGCTTTTCTTCTGTGTGTTTTCCCATCTAAACATCTCATTCCTGGAAGGAAATGAATCTTCTGTGATTCGTATGATATTTTCCTAATAGGGTGTTTTTTTCATGCCATAACAATTGATGGAAAATATTTGGAACAGAGAGAATATACAGTCTGTCAGGATGTTGGTAGTTTTCTGTAAATCAAAGCCATGATCTGCAGAAAAGCACATAGCAAAAAAAAGGCTTAGATAGATACTTGTTTTGAAAACATCAAATAAAAAGTCCAAAAATAATGTTAAATTAAGATAATCTTGAAATCTATTTTTTCTCTTTAGTTAAAAATGAAACATTTTAATCTTCCAAGTCAGACTTACCGTAACGTCTTAACCACAGCATGCCGAAGCTGTTAGGTTATTTTAAAAGTTTGGCCAGAATCTGGACATTTGTGCAAAGTACTCCCTCTTCCAATACAAAACAAACTAGTTGCTTGAATATTCCTTGCAGTGCTATCATTTTTAGGGCTTTATTTTTTTAGAGAAAGAAGAATTTAGTTTTTATTGGGATTTTTCACGAGATTTTTTTTCCTTTGGTATGCTATAAACATGCACTGGGTTTTTTAATTTTGTGAAAGCCTTTTTTCCATTGTTGTGTATGGGAGATAAAGTCACACAGTGCACTTCCATCCCCAAGTAACTATCAGAAATGGTTCTGGTAGAGACAGGCATTAACAGAGCATTCCTAATGACCACTGGACACTTAAATTACATCTTTCTAAAGACTTGTAAATCATTTATGTTTTAGTGTAGTGAAATAAAACCACAAATCCACTAACACTGTTCTGTGTACCACAGAAAATATAGGGCAGAAGAGCAGAGAAAAAAGGCAGAAAATGAGCCTGTTAGAGCCAAGTGGAAGCTCATTGGGAAACTGAAAAAGTTCCTTATGTCCACACAAACACATGCCATTGCCCTGTGGGAAACTGTTTGCTGGCATAAAGGACACTTGGAAATTAAATATAACCTCTGACAGCACAGAATTCTATTTGTGATGCTCAGCACAGGCTAAGCTTTGCAAATTGTTGATATTAACTCGAGCAATGGTAGCACTGTATTTATTATTCAAGAGGAGCATGTATTTGGTGTTGAGAAATAAAGCCTCTCACGGGCTTATGCATAAAGAATGTGAATAACTAATGTATGTTTATTTTGTTGATGTCCCCTAAAGATCAGTTTCATGGCTGCATTCCTCCAAGCTCTTACAACTTTTTTTAGAGATAATGATGGTACTTGGTGATGTTCAGGAGCAATTTTACATGATGTTAAGAGCTGGACAAACCAATATTAAATGCAGTGCACATATCTTTATTTACCTGTCCATGTTGGAGTATGTTCAATAGGAAGTGTGCTAAAGCAAAACTAAACCTCTTCTACAAGTGCATTCTCCCATATAAGCATATCCACAGTTGAACTACCAGCAGAAGAATAAAGAAAATAATTTCCCTCTATGGAATGCTGCCAGTAATATCACCTACACTGCAGAGGAGCAAACGATCATTTTGCCAAATTTTTTCTCTAGGCACTTCAGGGAAGGCACTTCTCTAGGCACTTCAGTCCTCTGGGTCATGTATGGATTAATGCCAGGCAGGTTGGGATAACCCAACTAATACATTTTTCAGTGTGTTATACAGTCCATATGTAATTCACCTTGAGAAAAGGAAAAAAAAAAAGCAATGAAAATTAGAACAACAGCCTCCCTTTGTCAACAGAGTGACATCAGAAGTAATATTTCTTTGCTAGGTTTAATTTTGGAGATTGTTTATGTTGCTTTGAGTTTATTTAGGCAGTAGCAAGCATGGACCAAGTTCCTAAAAAGGAAAGCATTGTTGAAAGCTGCAGAAAAGAAAAGATTATGCAAAGTGGAAGCCATCCAGCTGTATCTTTGCTGTCCTTTGCAATACTCTGTGCCACTAAGGAAATGATTGAAAAAGCTTTTGAAGTCAAGGGAAAATACTTTAAATTTGTCCTTCTCAAATGAAAAACTCCATTTGAAAGGGATCTTTTGGTTAAGGTTATCCAACTGCAATGCCTCAAGTTATTTCCTTGAAATGGCTCTTGTTAGATGGGACAATAATGTTCCTCCTTTTGTAAAGCTCTTGTGATCCCTTGATAAGGTCCTAGTTATGAGTCAGGGGCTGGAAATGAAGCTGTGTCCCCTAGGTTGTCAAATTAATTGCAGGACAAGTTTAAATACAAAAAATACAGAGGTTTTTCTTTTATACCTTTCCATATTTCATTTTATTATGTGGCTCAATGAGGACCAAAAAATGCCTGTAAAGTGCTATTTGGAAGCTGGTCGTCACATAAGATTCAACAGTTTTGATACAAAATAACTTCCTTAGGACTTCAGTTCCTTTAGCAGCATTTTTATTCATTCTTCAGGGGTGTAATTTAAAAAAGTGGTTTGTTGCCATCCTCTGCACTGTCCAAAGATTGACTTATGTTGGGAATTACAAATTTAGAGAATAAAGTGGCTGTTACTTCATAATTGGTAGCTGCTTTGCAGTTAATTTCATTAATGCTTTTAAGTGCCTATTAAATGATTCACTGCCTGTTGTGACTGAATTATTCGAAAAGCCTTGTGAAAGAGTTTACAGATCAGTTGAAATAAGTCACTCTTGGAAGTTGTTTTTTCAAGTGCTTTATAGGAAATTGGTATCTCAAAACTGGAATTGGGAAATAGCCTTAACTAAAAGCTTAGCCAAAAGTAAGTAAACAGTGCTAATCTGGATGTTCCTATTTGTGAAACACTGAGATGGAAAATAGTACACATGTATATTTTGAAATTATTCCTGTGTTTATAACAGTTACTCCTGTTACACAACTGAAACAAGCACAGTTACCAAAGCATCCACATTTTTTCAATCTTTCAACTTAACGACCCAGATTTAGTCCATTATAGAAAGAAATAAAACCAGCTGTTAAATATGAGCCTTGTTTTTAAGATCCAATATAATCTATTATTCACGAAGAAAACTGGACATAGCATGCATTCATTGAGCATAGTAAGTGACCCCATGGTTCCAGCAATATGCTGTGGAGCAGTACTCATGGAAATGTTACTGTCCATCTCTGTGTATAATGAAAGTATTTGCTTTGTCTTCAGCAGCCAGAATTGCTGCTGTGGGTACTGTGTATGCATATGAGATGCATAGGATTGAGCACAACTGAGAAATCTAATCTGAACTCAGAAATAATGACTGAATCCTGGAGAAGAAAAATAAGGTTATTTTGTATGATTTAGAATATCTAGAATAGTATAGAAGCAGGTCAGCAACATTTATGTTTGTTATAATTTTCTAACAGTATTTGTGACCATTTATTGTAGGAATGACTATACCAGAAGAAGATGCTGATGTGGGACAAGGTAGTAAATACTGCCTCGTAGCAATAGGAAGACTTCAGGTAATTCCAGTCTTCCCTTATACAAAATATTTCTGAAAGCATGATCACTGTTTTTCATTGTAAAAGACTGCACAAAGTTTTGGTACTAGACTGTAACTTTTAACGTGCCTCCAATTTATAAAGTGCCTTGATGTCTGTGTGCAGTCAATGACTTGCTTAGAGCATGTCAACAGTGCCAAATGAAACTGATTTTGTACTTAAATCCAGTAACAACAGCAAAGAAGCTCTTGAGGGTGAATATGTACAGACCTGCCATTCTTTAGGATGTGTAGGGCTGGGATATTGTAGCTAGTTAGAAATGTGGCAGTACAGGTGCTGCAGATGGTGGGTTAAAGAGGCTTCAAAGCCAGTGATGTGCTCCCTGCCACTTCTCCATTCATTCTCTCTCTCTGGCTAATCAAATACTTGAAAAAATGTGATTGCAGGAGGTATTCTGAAAATGACAAAGATAAGATAGTCAAGAGGCACTTCAGAAATCAGAGCTTTATTCTTAGTGTGTGTTGTGTTTTGCATTCAGATGAGATGTCAGCTGAAGGAACCGGGAGAATAAAATTTTACTTAATTTCTGTTCAGAGAGTTGCAATTGTTGTAGTCCATTTTCTTCCTTTGTTCATGGCTGATGAGAGCCCAGAGCAGGAGCCTAGAGCAGTCATGGAGAATCTCCTTCACTGAAGCAGGGAGGCAGATTTTTATCTTCCTGGTCTGGGAATTCTGCCATGGATGAATGTCTGAGCCTCTTGCAAGATCTCCTGTTGGTCTGCACTAGTTGCCATCTGCCAGGGTGGTGTCACTCCTGATGAGGTAGAATGATCCTTTCATTACAGCACAGGTGCCAAACCCATCATACCTGAGGTGAACAGCCTGCAAGAGTTAGCACTTACGCAGAGTGGGTCTCCATTACCATGGCAGAGCTACAGAAGCATGGCATGATGGTTTTTAGGTTAATCATGCTTTCATAATTTTGAGTAATACATTCCACTAATGGAGAGAAGGGAGTTATGGGGATTCATATGTTAGAGCTGCCAAAAAAAGATGATTTCCAAGAAAATCACATTAGTAACATGTGGAATGTCAAAACATCTGTTACTTTAGAAGAGCCATCAGGGTATGTGAAGGAGGGCAAGAGAAGGCTCTGTGGGTGGGTTAAAGCACAGAGGAGTCAAGATGCTTAAAAACTCTGTTACACTCTGTTGTTCTGTAACAGCAAATTGAAATCTTGCATGCAGTTAACTGGCTAATCAGATTCAAAAAAGCAAAAAAATGACATTTTGCTCATTTTGCATTGAGACCTTGATAGCAGAGAAAGCTGTAAAAAACAGTGGTCTCATTTGTAGCTCTAGCAATACAGAATGGATATGAAATGGTCTTACAGCACAGGTTTCAGGCAGGGAGCTGGAGATTTGAGGAACATTTAGAGAACTGTGTTTTTTTCCTTATGAGCAGGCACTTGCTGGCCTAATATCCCCTACCTCAGCCTCTGGAGGACTTTGTTCAGGTTCTGTGGGTATTTCAAGTGAGGCTTGTGTCACCTGAAGCATGAGTGTTTAGTCTGAGCAGTCTTACTGGATATCCCTGCATATAATGAGTTGGCTTCTTCTAGAGATTGACCTTCCTATCTTAAATTGAATGGACTGCATTGTCCTCTGCAAGTCTGTCATTCTTTGTTGACAAAGATAGGAACAAAGATGCCCACTGTGCAGCAAAGTGAGATGGATCCAGCTGGACTTAAGTTCTTACTCTATCACTCCTTCTTGAGAATTTCTGGTATATTTGTTTTTCTACTGTGCTCTTAAGTCTAGATGGGTGCCATGAGATGAAGTATTTGTCCTGCAGACTAGACTAAAGGTTGTTCTGTCATTTATTTTGTTTTATTTCTGACTTCCTTCAGTAGTTAGCAATCTGCCAACAGATTGTGTTCTTTTGCTATGTAATCAAATTTGACTTAAGGTGACTGTTCTGTGGGCTTCCTTGGTCCTAGGTAACCAGCTCTCCAGTGTGCATGGACATGAATGGCATGTCAGTCCCAACTGAGTTCTTGTCTAGGCACAATTCTGATGGAGTCATCACCTTTGTGGACCCAAGGTGCATCAGTGTCATTGGCTACCAGCCCCAGGTCTGTGACCACTGGGAACATGGAGAATGGTTAGAGCTAATGAAGAAAATTCTATTTGCAAACATGAAAAATGTGTAGCTGATAATTCATACGTTATGCACTAAATGCTCTTTATCTTTCCTTGCTGTCTACACCTCTATAAAATTTTGTTTCCTTTTGTCGTGTGGGGTATCTTTTTATACCTTTAGGTCTGATTAGAATTCTAACAGCAAAGTGCTCTAAATCTTGCACAACTTTCCAGTGTAGACATTTTTGTGATAATAACTTGACAGTGCTTGGAGAGAGTTTTAGTCCTGTAGACCTTTGCTTCTGCCAATCTATTGAACAGTAAGCAAACATCATTTATGACATCTATTTTCCTTTAGGCTTACATCTGCTCATCTAAACAGGAGGCTAGTACAGAACTGAGCAGAATAGTAAATGAGCTTCTGACTACCACAATTCTCCCTTGGTAACTCCCAGCAATTGCAATTTAGGGGCAAAACCAATTTCTTTTTCGTTTGGTTTTTCAATTTATTTTGATTTTTAGATAGCTTTATAATAACTCTTTTTACAAAAATTAGTGCCATAAAATGAGCTGTAGTAGAGGATGTCAGTCTCTTCATAAGACACCATTTCAGAGTTATTAAAAAAGCACTTTAAAATTTTTTGTACATACATCTATCTGTCAATGGTACAAAATATCACATGGGACATGATCTGCAAACCTTGTTTGTGTAATTTAGCCCCGATTCACTGAGTAGTCCCATTAAGGGTGGTAGAGCCAGTCTGCAAGGATTACTTGCAGATCTGCATGTGGATTTGTGTTGTCTTTTACACAGCTTTATGTTTTATTCTAGGATCTTCTGGGGAAAGATATTTTAGAATTCTGTCATCCTGAAGATCAAAGCCATTTGCGAGAGAGCTTCCAACAGGTGCTGTGTTCTGCTCCCTTTGTTCCACAATTTATTATTTTTGTTACTATTTTGATCACATAAGTATCTTTTATTGTACATTTCAAGGTGTTTTTTCTGTTATGCAGGAGAAGGGGTGGAAGATGCAAAACAATTTGTTGATCAGTTAGTAACTGGTTAAGCTGCATAATAAATGGTAGTTTAAACTGCAACATGTGTTAACAGTGTTTTTAGAAATTAGTCATCTAGTCATATACTTTGTTTTCTTTTTACAAAAAATTATTTGCTGCACAGGGTGAGCTGACTTGGAGATACCTGTACAGATCCCACTATATTAAGTGGTAATCAAAAGTATTTATCCTCCAAGATGGGCTGTTGATTTGGAAGTAGTTACATCCTTCTGTGATGCTGGATTGTTTTCAACCCAGTTCTCTCCTAGCATATATGATGTGCTTCTTCATGTACTTGAATGGAATTACACCACTTTACATCAACAACTAATTTGGCCCTTTTCCCCATTAGGAATTGAAATGTGGGGAGAAGTAACAAAAGAAGTACAACACATAGAAAGAGTTTGGTTTTGTTTTTACTGTGGGCCACATTTACATCAGCTGCATCAATGGCATTTATTTCATTGTAGAACTTACTGATTCAGATGGGTCTGGGCCGTGTAGTAGCAGTGCCTTTCCTGAGCTGCTTTCTTGTTGGGTTTTTCAGTGCCTTCCCTGCTGCACTAGAACATACAGCACAGAAGGTTTAACCAAGTACTGAGGCTTAGTTATCTAAGTGGTTCCAGGTTTTCTAACAACATACTATAGCTTGATTGAGTTTTGTTGGTCCATCTCACTTTGAACGCTGAGATATATTTTCAGCTGTGGAACATGGATATGAAATGACTTCCAAATAATTCACTTAACCAGCTATTTGTCCAGGCATGGCATGCAAAAACAAAGCTTGAAAAGTGCCTCTCTGGGGAAAACAACAAATGTTCTTCTGTTTCTGTAGAATAGATTGTGGAACTGAGATTATGATCTTTGCAGAAGTGTTGGGAGATAGTGTAAGATATCAATACTCCTGAGCTATTTCTCACCATTCCTTCCTTCAAGCAGTGACTACCAGCCCCATGGCTGACTGTGTGAGCACTCTGCATCCACTGCAGTGTCCCTTGCACAGACTGAGTTCAAACACAGCTGAAGGCTTTTTAAATTTGAAGTGTTGATTCACAGGCAGAAGCAGCGTGTGGGAGTTCAATGCTTGAAATAGGTCACCACACCCAGATATCTTCTCTGCCCCGCCTTGGCTGGGGATGTGATGCTGCAGCTGAACCCACCTGATAGGCAGCTGTCACCGGGAGTGAGGTCCTGCTTCCCCCCTCTTCTCTCCTCCCTGACCTGCTGCCCGCCCTTCCTGCTGCCTTGGTGCTGGCACAGATGGACTTTGCTGGGTAGGCTGAGAGACTAATTGCTTTTGCATGGAACTGGCTTTCAGCTGGTTCAGCTCCCTGAACTGGTGCCTGATCACACCAGCAGCGCAGGAGCAGCGGGAACACATATGCTGTTTTTCACCGGTGCCCAAATGATTGATTCCACTAATCTATCCAAGAGACAGTGACAGAGAGCTGCTGGATAATGACACGTCAAACACCCGTCTCCAGTGAATCCATCCAGTGATTGCCTGGGGCTCAGCAGGGCTGACTAACTAACATTCCAGTTAAAGATTTGGGTTCACTGGGAGGGAGATCAGGCCGTGGGGGACTGCCAGATTGTCCCTGGACTGAAGTGCTGGGGACGTCACCATCACTACTCGCTGTTAGGTGTGTGCATAAGTGATTTACTAGATCAGGGACCTACATTATTTGCTTAAGGTCATACAAAAAGACAGCAGGAAAAATTGCAATTAGAAGTGAAAATTCCTGTTCACTCAATCTGTGTCCAATCTGTGAAAATACTCTGCTGTTTCTTTAGTAGGCAATGCCTTTTTCAGTATATTTTTGTTCAGTACAGTAGCAGTGTGGTTAGGGCTGTTACTCCAATCATGCAATTAAAGTGTGAAGTAAACAGTTACATTTTGCACCAGGTGTTTTTTATTTCCAAAGAATGTGAAAAAGTAAAGATTAAACATTAGCTTTGAATTTTTTTTGTGCTATCTTGTTTGTGTGCACCATTTTAAGACAGTTCAGGATTTTCCCACCAGCGACCTCCGTGCTTTATATATTATTATAGAATTCATGTTTGCTTAATTGAGACTTCAGGACAATAGATCACTGTGGTTTGTTTTATTATTGTTAGTTTGGTGTTAGAAATATCTTAATTAAAAAGGCAACTGTCATTTCAAATGAACCCTTTTTTTTTTAAATCCTCTGTAAATTTGACACTTCTAATTTGCTGACAGTATCAGAACCAGGTTGGTGCATACACAGAGGAGGGAGGCAGGGTTTTGCAATTTTTGGACAATTGCCAGTATCTACCTCAGAACTTTTACTTCCTTGGGAAGATAAATTCATTCATCAGGGTGGGAAAAATCAGGTCAGAATAAGATAGTCTCAAGGCCAAGACCAACAAATAGAGTTTAGTATCAAAGGGTCCAGAATACAGCTATTGGATACACAGTGTTTTACTATTTGGATTGCACATTTGTACACCAGCTCTGTGGTTTTTACCCTGGGTGGGGTAGTAGAAAATTGCTGATAAAATTATGTCATTTAGTGAAATCAAACTACAAAAGCATTAAAAAAAAAAATCAACCAAAAGGCATTTACTTCAGTATGATTTTGAACTTGCTTTGCTAAAGTTTTTTGTGTTTTCTGTTTGCATTCTTTCTATTTAATCTTGTGTCCAGTTGATTAATTCGAAGTGCAGACCTCTGAAAGAAACAGGATTCGAGAATTTTTCTTAATCCATTTGCCTGTCAATGAAGGCAGAGGGTAAATAGTGGGATTTTTACAGAGAGCTAATAAAAAGTAAATTCCAGGTGTTAAGGACTGGAAATCCACAACAAGATGTGGCATTTATTTACAGTAGACCTTCCCTTTCCTTCCTTGAGGCACCCTTGAGATAGCCTTGTGGAAAAGCAATAAAATATAAACAGAGATAGGCCAGCTAAATGAATTAAAACCATGAAAGTTTTCTTTTCACCAAGATTGTTGCATAACACATGAAACGCAATACCAGGGCCAGCGTGTAGGGATTGCTCTGAGTGTACTTTAGTTGGCTGCTTCTTACTTTTCACTTGGTGCCCAACTGTTGATTTGAACAAAATGTCAGCTACCAAACCCAGAATTTGAACTGAATGTTGCCAGATATCGTAATTTTTAGGTACAAATAGGCTGTCCAAGAAAAGAGTTTTCTCGGTGTTTTCATTAATACTATTAAAGTGGACAGTGGCTTATCAGTGTTTTCTCCATTCAAACACTGTCTCACTCTTTTTTCCTTCTGAAAGCCAGGTTAAAGTTCCTTGCAAGCACTTTGCCATCCTAGAGAGTCTTTTAATGTGTTTGGTGGGGAGGAACCAACTCCTTATATTTCCTATTAAAAAAAAAAAGGACAAAACACCCCAAAACAACAAACACCATTGTGTTTAAGCATTATCTTAAATTTTGATGCCAATATATTATTTGGTATATTGCATACATTAATTGTATAGCTAGGTGTCCAAACAGAAAAACAGCCAGTCAACGTTAGATGGCTTTTCTTATGGGCTTTTGTTTCAGCTGCATTAATTGGTTTATGGTTTACATATAAATATTTAAAACATCCTTAGTTTGTTTTCTGTCGATCTCTTGGTGTTTCACATTGAAACATTCTTAAAGTTTCCCTTTTGGGATAGCAGCACAACCTGATGATTGTCTTGAATCTATTGGAAAGCAGACTGAAAAATGGCATTTTATCTGGCAAAGCACGGGGATTTCATTTTGAAGGAAATAGCTGCAAACATGAGTAGGATTTTGCTCATTCTCTCGAAATTAAGAATTTCTCCACTGTATCCATAGCTTTCTGTAATTCAAAGTTAAAACATGCCAGTTGCTGCTACTTCATTTGGACAGCAGGTAGCAATCTCCTTTTATTAACCTTTCCAAATGACTTTGCAGGTGGTGAAACTGAAAGGTCAAGTCCTGTCTGTGATGTATCGTTTTCGTACCAAAAACCGGGAATGGATGCTGATCAGGACCAGCAGCTTCACATTTCAGAATCCTTATTCCGATGAGATTGAATACATCATCTGCACCAACACTAATGTAAAGTATGTGCCTTTCCAGGTGATCAAGTATATGGTTTTGGAGGAATTGTAAGCACTGCTTTTTAGTGTAAAGCATGTCCCGATTTTTTGGTGGCCTTTTTCTGGCTGCCTGTGTTTCTCTGTAACAGTGTGGTCTGTAGCAAGGTTTTTCTGCATCATGAGATCTCACAGTGTAGCTGTTTCTCTGTGTCATTATCCTGAGATGCTTCCAGGGCCTGGCTGCACTTGGGGGGAAACGTCACTTATCTGTTATGTCATTAGACAAGCTCATTGATCTCTGTCCAGGCTGCCTTAAACTAGCACAGAGCTTCCAGCAGTAGACCAGCTGTTCTGATACTGGAAGAAGTTTAGCCTGATTCCTAAGCCAAATGAAAATTCCATATCCATGTTCATTATGATCATAGCATACTGTATTCCTGGACATCTTCTGCTTGAGCTGTGTCTACTCTTATGACCTCATGGAACTGGCAAAATTATTTCCTAGTAGGCTTGAGTGGGAAAGGTTCCTGATACCCAGTTACGGTCTGTTGGAAGGTTCCAAATTATGTGGACAGATCCAGCCCCTTATCTGAAGAGGGAAATTAAATCATCCTGGTTTTCAACTAGTATTTTCAAAAATCTGTCATTTGGTCTCTTAGGAGGAGGTCACCCTCGCATTATGGTGCAGGTTCATCACTGGGAATTGAGCAGAGGTGCTTTTGCAGCCTCCTGAGTTCTCAACCAGTGACTGCAGAACCTAATCTGTCCTCGATTGCTTTATAGTGTGAGGGGTTTTTTATAAACGTTTCTTCTTTCCAATATAAACTTAATCTATTCCTAAAACTAAATCTGCTTCTGGTCTGACCAAAGATTTTTTGCCAAGTTTTTAACTGTGAGGAAATTACTGGTTTTTAAATCTCAGCCTATTAGACCATGTATCAGAAATGCTGAACGAGCAGTCTGCTAGTGGAGATGCCTGCTGAGAGCTCCACTGCAAAACCAAACCCCTGGGGCTTTGGCATTTGAACTTGGAAAGCTAGTGAGTGCCTCTGGATGTTCCTTGTCTTGCTCCTCTGTACATGGCACATAGCTGGACTGGAAGGGCTGTGCATTCACTTACATGAAACCCAGTATCACAATTGTTTTGCTCATGGTTTTTTTATTGCGTACCCAAAAAGTTGGGCTTAAACAACTGTATAGTTAAGCTCAGTGAAAACAGGCAAATGTGTCTTGAAATCAGAGAGCTAAATATGTCCCTGTCTACACTGTGCATCAAAATAAATATTTCTGTGTTTCTTCTGTCCCACAGTACTTTCCAAATAATTTTTATATGCAAAAACAAGCCTGCATAGTGAAAAACAACTTCTGAGGTTTGTCCCAGGCTGGCTTAATTGTACTTTGTTTCCAAGGGGCCACAGATGAAAAGTGGGGCTGGAGACTTATGTTGTGTTGACTCTGGAAATATTCTTCTGAGCCTGCACTATACTGTTCAGCCTGGCACCACAGCACTCACTGTGAGGAATAGGACTGTGCCAGCTTCTGGCTTTGGTTCCATCTCTCTCACTAGGTTTGAATAACAACCCAGAAATGCTGACCTAATATGGAAGTTGCCTGCTGCTACTTTGACAGAGGATGTTCCCTCTTTTCCTGTCATGTTGAAAATGTTCTGAAATGGGCAAGATACATCCCATTATACGTCTGCTTTTGAATAGCAGAAAGAATGCTTTATTCAAGCTAGTTTTTGTTTTCCCCTTTTTCTCTCCCAATTCTCAGATAGATTTCCAAAGAGTACTGTAAAGTACTGCTGTTCCTGCCTGTATCTGGTTGTTTGTTTGGAGGTTTTTTTGCATATTTGGTGTCATGTTTTGACTTCTGATTTCCTAGCTGCCTCGGGGAGTTGTACGTCATGGTAACTGATGATTTCCACCTCCTCATTCAGCTCCTGCTGGGACTGGTGGTTCAGCACTGCCCCTGTGTGCATGGCCATCCTTACGTGTCACTGGATGCTCTGGGTCCAGCAAGGTGCTTCCCATGGAGACCAAGCAGGGCTGCCTTCCTCTGCCCAGCTGAAGGCAGCCCTGCACAGAGGCAGATTTTGATTTACCTATCACTGAGATAACATAGGCAGCTCCATAAAATACAGGCTTGATGCAGTTAAAAATTCATGTGAAATTGTAAGAACAATGTAGGAAATATATGTAGGTTTTAATCAGTTTTTAACTTGTGGTAGTTTAAAGCCATATTACATACATCTGTGTGTGTCTCTTAATGGAATAGCTCTAGCTGGGCAGTGAACAGCATTTTCCCAAAAGACTGTAGGGGGCAGTGGTGGTTCCACTTGTGGAGGGATTAATTAATTTTTAGTTATTTGTTGGCTTAATTTGTTTTGTTTCTTTTTTTTTTTTTTGCTCCCCACCTTTTTTTTTTTAATAAAGATACTTCTTTGGAACTTCAGTCAGCCTTCCAAACTTGCTTTTGGTGCAGGAGGATAAGGAAACATTAGGTTCAAATGTTCACTTAGTTCCTTGCAAAAAAGAAAAAAAAGAAAAGAAAACTTCTCTCAGTTTCACTTGGGTGTAGTCATCCAAGAGAAACTTCCTGGAGAAATGAAGCATTTAACATTTCGCATTTGTGCTGTGTTTGGCTGAAAAGTCCTCCATTTGACCACATCTTCCTGTGTAGTTGGAACTGTTTGATTTCCAAAGAGAAATAATAATTATGATCAGTATTTATTTAATGTACAGATAGAGCAGTTTGAATGAAATAATGTCATGGTGAGAAATTATATAAAGGTCATATATACACGCACACACATATATATATATAAATAGAAACATATTTTTCTGGCCCTTACAGAAATTCTGATGTTTTATTTTTGTACGTCTCAAATCCTGTATTGCACTTTGGAAATTTATGAATCCTATGGTTGTCCTAAGTGTCAAGATCTTCTGTCTTGGAGTGAGCTGGCACAGGTCTTTGCTGGAGCAAAGGCAGCCTGCCAGAGAATTGGCCCACACTTGTGGGAGCAATGCTTTCTATTTCAGATGCTTCTGAGCCAAGCTAAAGAGCTCAACTATTCAGATAAAATTCCCGTCTGTGGCAGTGGTGGTAAAGACTTACTTTCTCATGATCTCGTTCTATCTGTGAGATTACCTGGTCCTGGTGTTACACAGAGCCTTTCACTGGAGTGAGTTGAAGATGTGGGCTAGAAGAAGGAGATACCGAGAATTTCTGAAAGAGGATTTTGTAACAGCAGCCCTGAGGCTTTTACTACTCCACTTTTGTCCAAACCAGACACAGGAAGCACGTGTTCCTGTATTACATAAAAATAGCTGGTAGGGATACAGTAGTATTGTTTCTCTGCCACAGTAGAGACTGTTAATTTTAAAGTTTCAAGTCCTTTTTTGGCTACTGTGATGTCTGGAAAGGGAACTGGTGACTTCAGTGTTCATAGAGATTAATTTGTCTGAAATCCTCTCCAATGACAAAGGAACTTTTACAGCATCTGCCCTTTTCCTCCACGTACATTTGCTGAAGCAAAATTGAATTAACTACCAAAGCCTTCAGATTTGCTGAACCATTCCTTGTTCAAGCTGAGGGCTTTCCCAGTTTTATACTGAACATGTCAGTGAGCCAGGAGTTCCAGCAATACCTCCTCCCTTGCTGTGTTGGGTACCCTGAAGAGCCAGAAAATTTCTTTCATTTGCTCCTTGAACCTGTGAAACTGAAATCGAAACCAGGGACAGTTTGGGGTTTGGTTTCAAAGTGAGAAGATACTCTGAGTTTTGCCCAAACTGATAGTAATTCCTTGTTCTGTATAATTTTTACAGTCCAGCAGTTGGGTGACTGAAGGGACCTCGTATGTGTTGGCTGTTCATTCAGAAAGGCTGGTGAGATGACAGGGTCTGAAGCACTCAGCTCTGCCTGGTGTGCTGCCCCGTGAATTGCTGCACAGTTTCTTTCAGGTTTCAAGCATCATTTAAACTATTTATGCAATAGAGGCCAACAACAGCAGAAGATGTTAACCTGGCTTTGCATTTCAATCTTAATTAAGTGCAGCATAGCATGCACAGAATTCAGTAAAGATACAACTATTTGGTTTATATAGGAAATGGATTTGGGAGGTTGGTCCCAAGTTCAGTGCTGTTAACACAATGTGATGTTTATATTGTACTGCAGCTTAATGAGTATTAGAGATGAAAGATAGAGAAGGGTGAAGGAGCACTAGGTTAGAGAAGTGCCTACAAAACAAATGACTAGTAAGTGTGCTGTTTTGTTTGGCTCATTTGTATGTATAGGGCTAAATCAAGAAAACATACTTTATAAGGAACAGAGGAGACCTAATGTGCTGTTTATTGACACACCAACCAAGTCAGTGGTAATAAAAACAAATGAAACATTGTAATTAGCTTTCACGTTAACAACGGGGTTTAATGGGTGTTTATTGTCCACAGGGTGGTATTTAGAAACTTCCCCATAGATTCCCCATGATTAAATTACCTCCCATAGTTCTGTTGGAGAAGTATGCATTTTCTGCTTGTGAATCAAGAATGCCTTTGCATTCCAGAGGTAATTTTTAGGAATTTTCTGTTGGCTAAAATAATATGGAAAATCCATGGCTCCCTAATGACCTGGAGGACTGCCTTTTTTTGCTTATTATTGCTAGGACAAAAGAGATTCCCTATGCTGTGTGTTCTCACAGCAGAAGGCTTGCAGAAGGCTTTTTGCCAGCTACTCCAGTCTGCCATTTGTTGCAGGTCACAGATCTTTGTCCAATTTGCCATGGAGCCTTGTAGCTGTCTTCTGGAAAAGCATCAAGGGATGGAAAAATCTGTTACTTACTTTGGTAGCTTGTTTGAGTGACTCCTCACATTCCCATCAGTTTGTGTCTAATTTATCATTTGACTTTGCAAGTTTGTCTCTTGGCTCCTTGACATTTGAATCTCTCAAGTTCAAAATTTAAAACATTTGGATGAGAATCTAAAATTTAAGCCTGTAATCAAAAATGTATCCTAATTTCCTAGAGTTTCAAATCCATAATCGTGCTGTTTTGTAAAATCTCATGTATTCCCACCTGTCCCGTTCTTGTGTCTCCTGGGGGAAGACCCACAATGTGTGTAATTCCAGTCTGTTGGGTGATTTTTTCCTTCAGAAGGAGGCCAGAAACAGAAACTGTGAGCGCTGTCAAGTATCATTTACAAGTATCAAATCAAGTATTTTGTCAGTCCAACTCCAGTCTTATCCTAATCTCTGACTTTTAGCATAATATGGGGGGTTTATAACTTCTTTGCTAACTGAGCTAACTGCTACCTATGCATGCCCAAGCCAGAAGTAACCTTGTTCATTGTGGCCAAGCAACAGAAAGCAACTGTTAATGGAAGGTGCAAAACATTTGGTTAACTTTGCAGTTGCTGAGTTGTTTTTTAATCAGACAGGCAGTCTTCCTAGAGACATGCAATGCCAGTGGGCTTTGTTTATCTCAGTGGGATCAGAGAAGGAGTCTGGTGTATTCATCCTTAACATGAAGAGGACGACAAATTAAGAATAGTGAATAGTGAATTCTTAAATCCTTTATAAGGAGGTTATGTTCCATCCCACTTAACATTTCTGTGCTATCACAACAGAATTCTTCCTATGCCTTATTGCATTCCTGTGGTGCAGGCTTTCTCATTGGGAAAGCTGTAAAAATGGATGAATCTCATAGGAGAGGATTTGCTAAATCACCTGAGAGATGTTTCACTGGGAGTGTAAAATCGGAGACCGTGACTATTCCTTTTTGTTTCTTAATTGGTTTTTGTAACAATGTCATTTTGTCTCCCTTGCAGACAACTTCAGCAACAGCAAGCAGAACTCGAAGTGCATCAAAGAGATGGGCTGTCATCCTATGACTTATCTCAGGTGAAATTTCTCAGGTTTTTCTTTCTCTGCCTGTGATCATTTAAAATTCAAACCAAAAACTAAAAGTACACTGTGACTGTCCCTGAATTCTTTTTGTCAAATGCAGTGGAGGGAATTACCTTTCTCTGTGTATCTCAACAGGTGCCTGTTCCAAGTATACCAGCTAATGTTCATGAGGGTGGAAAGTCTGTAGAAAAGCCTGATGCTATCTTCTCCCAGGAGAGGGATCCTAGATTTGCTGAGATGTTTGCTGGAATAACTGCTTGTAAGTGAATGTCTCTGATGTTTAATTTTTAATACTGTGTTAAGCTTGGTTACACGATGTGCAGCACAGTTTCAAGAGAATGAAGAGAAACTACAAAGTGGCAGAGAAGTTTCTAAGCATCAGTCTTGGGAACATGTCCTGGCATTTGCCAGTCTTAGAACAGGCCTGCAGTTTTTTCACCAGCTTTTGCAGTGATACTTTCAGAGGTTTATGCCTTGAAGTGTGATAATATACTTGTTCCCTGCTCAGTCGTGGCATCTTCAGTCATGTTGCCTGTCAATGAGTCCTTGCTCTTTTTCCCCCAATTTTTGAACTTTTGGCAAGTGAAAAGTGGTAGGAATCTCAGAAACAGCACGTTGTTCTGTGTTTCTTGAAAATTACTGTGAGGACAGAGTCCTTACTGATTGTCTGTCACCAAAGGATTTCCCAGCCCTGTTTTAAGAAGTAACAGCCAACCTGTCAGTCGGAGAGATGTACCTGACTCAAACTGGTCCCAGCCTGTGCTGCCTGTTGCCTTAACAGACAGAAGTCATTGAGAAGACTGGCAGCTGAAGGGGTCATCTGAAATATATCTGTAGGAAACCAGGCTCATTAATTCCACTACTTGTGGAAGAACTCGTTGATTGTTTATTGTTCTTAACTGTCCTCACTGAAAAAGAGAAATTTTTACATTTGTTTTAAATAAATCAATGTGCAAATGTCACACAGTGCATGAAGGAAATGACCCACAGAGTTTGACTCCAGGAGTGTTGGGAGATGACCTCACTGCATTGGTTTCTTATGTCTGGCTTGGCATTTTCAAATGGAGAAGGCATTGTAACTGAAGGACAGACTTGATAGTCTGTCCTGTTGCTAGGACTTCTCTGTTACTCCTGTTCATTCTTGTCTGTCTACTCTAACAGTGAAGTCAACAGCTGAGGCCATAAAAGGGCTCCATTAGAAAGTAGCAAGACTCCAACCCTAAACACCAGAATATGTTTTTCCAAGCAAAAACATGTTGCTTTTTGGCTGCCTTGTTGGCTCTTTTTCAGGCAGCTCTCAACTGGTTGTGAGGAGGGGTTAGGGTTAAGGGTGTAGCAAGCTGTGAGGTAGCTGGGAGGTTATGTTCTTGGAAATGCCATTTCTCTTTTCATTCTTATCAATTTACAGGCTATGCTTTTTTTGGGACATTCTCCCTGTCTGAATTTCTCATGGGAGCTGTGATCAAGGTCTCCTCTGAATGATAAAAGATGGTTCACAGTTAGAGATGAGATACCCGGTCCAAAACCAATATTGACAAGCCTGTGTGCTGCCTGCAAGACATTTGCATTATCTGATACCCAGTCTTGTTCTCTAATACAGGCTGTAAAAATATGGGTTGACAGGGATATTTCTGCCATTGTTGCATGTAGTGGGCACAAAAGAACAAAAGTTGGGAGAAAGAACCTGGCTTTACTGATTGATGCAAGTGCTTTGAAGATGATGCAGTTTTTAGAGAGATACTTACTCTATAGGCAGAAAGACTGGTCCTACCTGGAGGTGGGCCATTATTGACCAGTATAGTTGTGAAGTTTAGAGAGAAACAGGTAAAACAAGCCCTCAAAAAAAAAAAAAGAAAGCAGGAGTAGAGAATTTTGTGTAAAGTACTGCGTAGGAATACAGCTGGGAGAGCTGTGGTCCAGAGTCAGGGGCTAAAGAGCATTCAGGGTAACTCAGGAAGAGAATTAGCTGCTTGTGATTAGTTTAGCAGTTCCCTTTGTCTTGGCTTCATCCTGTGGCACAGACCCTGCTAGCTGCCATGGCAACTCTGCACCACTTGAGGAATTCCATTTCATTTAGGGCACTCTCAATTTTGCTGGTGAGTTGTTCTCAAATATCTAAAGTACCCACAGGATTTTGGCTCTGTGTGTTTGAGCCCTGAGAGTTTGATGTCCGTGCAAAGGGTGACCTTAGAAAATGGGACATCTCATGCAAGGACGTTACTGCAGAAAAAAACCAAAATTTTCTGTCCTTCTCAGAGATATCCCAAGCCATTCTCAGTTCTTCCTGTTGCCTTCTCTAGATCTTGTCCCCATTTTTCTCTGGTTATTTTTTTATGAGAGCAGGTTTGCAGCCCATACTCAGTGTCTGGGATGGGCAATATGTAGCCAGTGAAGAATTTCTACAAATTTTTGCATTCCAAAGGAAAAGCAATGACATCCTGCATCAGCAGCATACACACACCCTCTCTGAGGCTCCTGTGAGGTAACTTGAGGTGACATTTTTCCTTGGGAAGGCAAGCGTAGATTCTTGTTAGGAGCATAGTGTAACAACAACTTAGGTAATAGTAAAAAGCTGGTGTGGGTTGGAGGCCTTCGGTGAGTCACACTGAGAAGATCTCTAAAAGCTACAAAAAACTAGAAGGTACTTCTGTTACCTGTGAGTTGAGTGGGCCTTTTGTCCAGGAGAACAGCTTGTGAAACAAGTGGGAATCTGAAAGTAGCAAAGGGGAAAATGAGGGGGCAGACTTGCTCCCTAGGCCTGTCAGGCGCATATCAGCAAATGGTTGGAAGACCATCAGCGAGTTGCAGGGTGTTCTGTGCTTGGAGGGAAGATGAGGGAAGTGAATAAAGGGTGGTAGAGCAGACCTGTAAATTATTTTAAAAAAAGTAGTAGTAGGGAGGTTTCCCTGGGCTTTGGAATAATCTAGTGCCAGCAAATTAAATTAAGGGACCAAATCTCATTCATTCAATTAGAAATTGATCTTCAGTTGCCACATTAGGACGAGACTATAAAAGTTAATGGCATCTCCTTATGTGTGTTGCTCACTACACTGATTTGTCTTACATCCCACTGGGATTCTTGCATCCTATCTCATTGCTCCCTCAAGGCACATACAGGACAGCAAAATCCACGACACCAGTGTTTTGCCTTTGCCACCGCTCAGGTGTGCAAGTCTTGTGACACTAAGAAGCCAAGTGCCTCCAGCCACCTGTGAGACTGAGGTGCAGATGGGGGCTGCAGGATCACTCAGGTGGTCACTCTGAGATGTGCCATCAGGCTGCCTGGGAGGTGGATGCTCCTCTCCAGTTATCCTGAGGGAGGGAGGTTGTCAGCTGTTTAGGAGAAGGGCTCTTTAGCACCACTCCTAGGGTTGTTTAACCCAGTGAGGTGGGGGCTTTTGGTTGCTGCCTCAGTGCAAACAGTCTGTGATAACAGCAGTGGCTCTGGAGAGCTTTTGCTGGTGCCAGAAGCATACCCTCACCAGAGGCCACCCCCAGGTAGCTACAGAGGTATACACGCATCAAACCATCTTCAGACCAGGTTTGTTTCATGTGGCATTCCTCCATCCCCCTGGGCAGACCTCACATCTTTCTTCCAGGAAACCTTTGTTCCCTTTCCAGTCTGTAGCTGGGACCCATGCACCCCTCACACCCCATCTTGACCAGAGCCACACACTGTCTCACGTTCCCCTCCTGCCTGCGTGGTCAGGAGCAGCTTCCAGCTTCCAGTGGGTCCAGGCTGTGTGGCAGGGGGGCACGTCCCAGTGCTGTGTTCCATGAAACAATGGCATTAATGAGGTGCAGCCTACAAAGAGGATGTGAAGGAGACACAAACCAGCTGTGCCTCTGATTTCACACTGAATTGTCATACAGCACTTCTGTGTCATTCCTAATGTGTTCCACGGGGCTTCTTCATAAAGCTTTTAGCAAAGAAAGAAAAATTCCTGCTGTCTTTATACATTGCAGTTGTCTTTAAATAATTTTTCTTCGTTTTCTCATCCCCTAAATTATTTTTTTTTCTGTTATTTTTCTTTTGTAGCAGATAAAAAAATGATGGCCTCGGCATCGACAGCAGGAAACCAGCAGCTTTACTCACAGGGAAGCCCATTTCAGCCAGGACACTCGGGAAAGACTTTCAGGTACTTAGGCCAGATCCTGAACATACCACTTTCTGGGAGTGAGGGACTTTCAATCTCATGGAAACAAAACCAAGCTGAGGGCTTTCTTTACATGAATGAACTTTGCTCTGTCTGCACTTCACTGCTGCTTGATATCTCAGCACTTACTCTGGGCTTACGAGCTAAGATGATTTGTGTATCTCAAAATCGTTGGCTGGTAAGTAGATACTTTTTGCTGTGATAATGTAATTGCAAAAATGCTAAGAAGCAATAAAAATCCTGAAGGGAAATAAGTCTGAGAGGTGATGGAGCAGGCTCAGAGATCTGAGGAACATTCAACCAAGCTAGGAAGGTACAAAGATTTGCATTCACAGCTGTCGGTACTTTTGCAGGCTGCCTTGCAGGGCATCAGTGTGGATATCTTATCAAAGGGAACAGGGAGATGCTTTATCCATAGTCCTAGGTGAGGACTGGGACACAGGCATGAATAGTTTTCTAAGGCAGCTTCCAAATACACCTAAGGTGATGGTCTGGCATTTCCAAGGCACTTCTGAGTTACTCTGAGTGTGTGTTGTTACTTGCCAGCTGGCAATACAGGTTTGCCTAATCTGAAGTTTTTCTTTATTTCCATTTGCTTTATGAGAATGTGGTAACAGCCATGGTATTTACCCTAGTACCTGTTGGTATCACTGCTCTGGGATTGTCTTACTGGAGTTTCATCTCCTTTTCAGACCAACAAGGTTATAAAAGTGAAGGAGCAGCCATACAGAGCCTGTCAGGAATGGGAAAACATCTGCAGGCACTGATTTTATTTAAACCAATGTGTTCTTAAAGTTGTAATTGCTGTAATCTCAGTGGGGAGAAATAAAATCCTTGTATGTGTTTTTTGACAAAACCAAGAATAACTTGGGGGATATGACAGTAAATTAAAATGTCTTATAATTGGATATTGTATATTACTGGATGGCTGATTTGCTGTCCTGGGCCTTGGCCTGTGTTTTGTTTGTTTCCTTTGTTAATTCCTGATGTTTAACTATAGCTTTTTTCCTATTGCTGTTCTGTTGCATCAAGTAATGGCTTACATGTCTGCCAGCATTTTCACCCTTGATGAACTGTCCTCCTTGAATAATCTTCCAGCCTGGCCTGTTCAGTTACTGAACCTGGCAGCCTCTAGGCACTATTTTGCAGAATTCTGGTTTCAAAGTACATATTCCTGATATAATACAAGCTCCTTAGATGATGGGACTTGCCCATCCAGCTGAGAAGGTGTTGTCAGTAGGGCTAGTCCTCCCCAGCAGCTGCTTTCTGCTTCAGCCAGATTTAGATGGACTTTCTGGTCTACATTTCCCTCTTTGGAGACTCTGTGGTAGTAAAATTCAAAATAAAATAATTTTAAAAAATCTACAAAGAATTTCTTAACACACACTTTGCTTTTAGGCAGCTTAAAAAGCCAGAATAAAACCTTCCATATTCAAATGCCTGCCATGTTTTGCTTACACTCTGGGAGGGATTCTGTCAGTCTTTTCTGAGGATTCTGATTGCTGCTTTCTCTCTGTTCAGTTGTATTTACTTCTTTTCGCAATCTGCTCTCTTCTTCCTCTGTAAGAATTTGAAAATAGACAATAGAGAAGGGAGAAAAGAACAGACTGTTTCAGTGGATGCACAAAAGTGGTTTCGTATGCTGTGTCTTCCTTTATATTTATTTATAGAGGACATGAAAAATATTAAATGTTTTTACATTTAAAAGCCCATTCATAATGTGTGGTTGTGTAGATTCAGTTGCTCAAGACTTCCATGAGAACATAATAATGAAGTGTAACAATCCTTCATAGAATTTTACTTATAATTAGAAATTTCTGGGTATTTCTCTGTAGTGAAATTAGGAAACAGCTAACACATAAACAAGTTCCTTTGGAATTTTTTTTTTAATTATTTTTCCCAAGTTACTGCATTCATTTGGCTTTCTGCCTTGGTTATTCTTTTGCCTGGATATATAACTGCATGTTCTTCTTTAGTATCAGTTGGTGAAAAAAAGGAATTAAAAGCCCCAATTTTTAATATATAACATGCATTCCATTTCCCAAGTAGGAAACAAATAAAGAAGTACTAATAAGTATTGTCTTTTATGCCCATCTTCATTTAGAATGGCATTTAAGCAAATGCTTAAATACTGTTGACTTTAAGCACAAATTTACAGTGAAGTACCTGATTGAGTACTCTCTGCAAGCAGATTTTTTAATGTGTTAAATGTTAAACTCGTCTGGAGCTAAGTGTGTGTGCATCATGTGTGAAACTGATTTTATTCTTAGAAGCCCTTTAGAAGAGATTGCTCAAGTCGAATTCAGAATAATTTTGCCCACTGAGTCTATTTGAATTGACATTTTAAAGTGCCAATATATTTCACAGCTTTGTGACGGTTTCAAGTCATTTTTTTATCGAGACAGATTGAATAATTAGTTTTAATGTTATCGTCAGCATTTCCATATCTGGAATACAATTTGTTCATTGAGAATATGCCCTACAAATGAGGCACTGTTTCTGTTCCCTTAGTTCATCCGTGGTGCACGTGCCTGGTGTGAACGACATCCAGTCTTCTTCCTCAACAGGCCAGAACCTGACACAGATATCTCGCCAGCTGAACCAGGGTCAGGTGGCCTGGACAGGAAATCGCCCACCATTCCCAGGACAGGTATTGATTTAAAGTGCTTTGTTTTCATGGTCATTAAAAATTTGCAAACTCTGTGCTTTTTGCAGAAGAATTAGTTAGCTTCACGTATAACCTGAGCGTTACTAATTTGTGGTTGGAGAGAAATCAGTTCCTCTCTTCTATTCCTTGGCAGGTTTAATACTCTGAGCCGGCTGCCCTGTGTGTAACTGCATCTGGTTTGTGATTGTGTTCATTGTAGTGGCAGTTACTGTGCTGACCTAAAGCCCAGGAAGGTCTCTGTCCTGCATTTGTTTTAGATATGCACTGGATAAAGTATGAGAGGACAGATCTTCTGCTTTAGTATTAAGCCTTTCTTGGACTGGGACCTTGCACCCAGCAATATTACCCATAGTTATCCAGGCTGACAGAAGGAGCACATACAAATCCAGGCATAAATTCAGAACAGAGGCTGCTTAGCCTGTTGCCTTCCATTAGCACTGCCCAGTGTAGCTCACACTGTATTGTGTTTTGAAGGAAACAGCACATACCTCCATTACATGCCCTGTGCTTGTCAATGTTAGCTCAGAAAGCACCTCTTGTTCTGTGAAACAAGTGAAAAAAACCTGTTTGTCTCCGTTAGGAGACAAGTAATAGTAAAGTTTGATCTTAATAATGCTGCTCTTAATCTCTTTTGACTTTCCATTGTTTGTTAGGCTGGAATGGCATGTTGAGGTGGGCACGAAGTAATTTTTCAGCAACTCACTTGTTTCCATGTCAATCACTTGATTATTCCCAGCCCTCACTGTGCCATGGTTATTTGTCACACCTGGTTAATGAAATCCAGTCATAACATAACTTTTTTTTAATGATGTGGAGTGTGCTGAAAATGGCTAAAGAAATTACTCATCCCTCTTACTGCACAAATTCTGTCCAAGTCAATGGAGTTTGTATGTGAGTGTAAGGAAATTGGAATTCATTCATCCATCTTAAATAAAGTAAAGTAGAGTTAAGCCTTGCAGAAGCCACGTGCCATGTGCTTGCTGCCATTGTGGAAGCCTTTAGAAATATGCAATTTCTAAGCTTGGAATGAACTGAAGTCTTAATAGCATCTTCTTCATGTTATATGCCTGTTGAGATTTGTTTTCCTCCCCCAGCTCCTCTGAATTTGTCCAAAAATCATAGAATCATCAAGTTTGGAAAAGACTTTTATAATCACCAAGATCAACTGTTAACCCAGCACTGCCAATTCCACCACTAAACCATGTGTTCAAGTGCCCTATCTTTTAAACACCTTCAGGGAGAGTGACTTAACCTCTTCCCTGGACAGCCCCTTCCTGTCGTTGACAATCCTTTTGGTGAAGATATTTTTCTTGCTGATAAATGATGGGAAGTGGCTGAGTGACCCTCGGTCCTCTTGGGTGGATCCTGTCTAGCCCCAGTCTTGGGTGTGTCTGAGTGGTGTAGCAGGACACTGAGATTTTCCCCTTGGATAATGGCAACTTCATTCTGCTCCCTGTCCCTGTTTTCCAGGGCAGAATAGCTCCACTCATGTGCACTGATTGTCAGTAACAGTGCACATCTTTTGAGGTGTCCAGAGATGTAATCGCCCTTAATTTCTGTTGGTTAGGCAGTGAGTTTTTCTTGGGACTGCTGGACTTGTTTATTATTTAGGAAGTGATTTATAAGCAGATTCTGTCTGTGGCAAGATAGGTTGCTGTAGCACATGACCTTGGATGAGACTCTTCACCCTCTTTAATGTCAATGTACTTGTTGTACCTGTTTCAAAGCAGCCTGCAGAGTTTAATCATTTGTGTAACACTTTTGGAGATCCTATGAGGAAGCCATTGTGTAGCTGAAATTACAAGTTGGTTTTTAGTACCCTTGAATTAGCTCAGCTGCCCAGTTAAAACAATGTTAGACTGTTTCTTCCCTTCTCCCAGAGCTGGTGATTCATCCTCTCAAGCAAGGCAAAATTACTGCTGCCTGTATCTCATAGGCAGGGAGAGAATGCAGCTCATTAGCTTTGAAACTTCTTTGGCCACTTATTCCAAAGCACTGGAGAGTCTGGTCATCTGAGAACTGCATGTATTCTGCAAGACATTCAGATAACTGTCATTTTACTGTGGCACTGCCAAATCAATACACCTGGAAAACAAAGGTGAATTCTTTATATCTGTTCAGTTTGATATTAATCCTTATAATAGAGGTGAAGGAAATCCTGGTTTTTGAAATACCTCTGATACAGAGTACATGTGAGTTAATCAGCAGGGGAGCTGTAAGTGCTGGTTTATAGTCTGTTCTGTTCCTTCTACAGCGGTAAGCTGGCTTTGACAGAACTGAAATACGGCTGAGACAGGAAAAACGTGCCTGTTCACATCTACAGAGTTTATTTAATCTTTGCTGTATGTTGTTAAAAAGTGATTCTGCTGTGCTGTTCCTGAACAATAAAACTTGTTCTTCTTTTACCCTTTGTTCCTCAGCAAATTCCATCTCAGTCTGGCAAGGCTCAGTCATCTCCCTTTGGGATTGGAACAAGTCACACCTACCCAGCTGATCCATCCTCATACAGCCCCCTTTCCAGCCCAGCCACCTCTTCTCCAAGTGGGAATGCCTACTCCAGCTTAGCAAACAGAAGTGCAGGGTTTGGTAAGTCTTAAATGATGTAACACAGAAATGTACATAAAAATTAAACTCTCTAGCACTAACTTAATTAAAAATCCTCCAACCTGTTCTTTTGGTGTCAGCTGAGAAGCCCAGATGGTGAGAAGGTTTTGCTTTCTCCTGTTGAGTACAGGGAACAGAGCTGAACTGTTCCCTCCATGCCTCATTTCTTCCACATCCAACACACTTCAGAATGTTGTAGCATTTTATGGTATGAGGGAACTTTTCTTATTTTTTCACAGTAAATGGTGTTATAAAAGAATTAGAAGTTGCTTACATGACTAGTACAAATCCTGCCTAATTGTGGTCAGCAAGTTCAGTTCTGAGAAGTAAAAAGAATTTGCGTTCTTTTCATTTTTCATCTTTTATGACTGCATGACATTGTCTCTTGCACAGAGGTGGCATGTTGGAGTTTGGGTGGAAACAGGATTTATTTTATACTGCCACTGCTACTTACCTAATCAGAATAGGTGCCATATTTTGAAACATTTTATATGCTAATTTAGTGATATTCAGACTGAGACCCAATGAGTGACTCCTTGGTCGGTTTTCCACCAGCAAAATAGTATTCAGGAGTAAAAAATGCAGTGAATCCATCAGTGATAAACACACGTGGATTCCATGAAAAATATTACTGGCTGGTAATAACGTGCCGTTCCAAGAAGGATAGGTAGCAGTGAGCTAATGTGTGTCATTTTTCTCCTGTGCCTTGGGAACAGACCCATGCCTAGAAAAAGTGCACTGAAATGGAGCTCTTCCCACAGATCTTGTTCCTGCCTCCATTTCCATTTCCACCAGGCATTGTACATTTGTTTATGAGACAGCCTTGTATTTCAGGCCTAAGCTACTTGGCAAGAACCTTTTCACCTAATGAGAAACATCTCCTGACCTACATCAGTTTGGATGCTATTAATAACAGCCTTCATGGAGACGAATGGCTTCGGCCGCCGGCTGGCTGTGACTGTTCTGCTGAGAAGAAGCATCATTTGCTTCACTGAGTTCATTTCAATGTATTGTTCTGAGGGGGGAAAAAAACCCTACACCGAACTTGAAGCTTTCTTTTAAAGTGTAACTTAGATGAATTTTATTTTGGCCCTTAAAATGGCTGCAGGGTTTCTGAGTCAGCTGGATTACTGGCTGTGGTAATGTCAGTAAAGGAAGAGCTGTAATCATCTACTTCTGATGTGATAGAAATACAGTGCTACAGTCTGTTTACTTTCCTGCGAAACACTCCCTTTATCAGTTTAGCATGGCTTAGCTGGTAGCCGAAAGGCTTGGATTAAACATGTTTCTGTATTTTCTGAAGCCATGACTGAGTCTGGTTATCAAAGACCTGACACAGCACATGTGTGAAAGTTTGGCACAGGATATTTGGCACCCTTGGCAGAGGACACTGATGATCAGGAAGAAGCAGATGTACACAGCTTGATTCTTTGCAGTGAGAGGGGAAAAGGCAAAAATGGTTGGAGTAGTTACACACAGAAACATTTTAAAAAATAAAGAAAAAAGAGGAAAAATGTTTGGAAGAAAAGCATAAGGCTGGTGGCAAGCTTTCTAAAATGCTAATTCTTAGAAGGAGATACTGTAAATAATGGAAGGAAAATTATGCAAAAATTTTGTATGTTCAGTGCCAATCTGTATAAATGCAGGATGAAATTAGTCCAGCTTAAGTGACTGTACCCATGAAAAATGTACATGTAATAGGTAACCAAATTAGTGTGTGGCAACATGTGTTTTTCCTAGTAGACTATTTAGAAGAAATTAATCTCCCTGAAATCATCATTCTAAGTGTATTTATCACTCTGTGAAATGTAAATGGCCTCAGACTTTTAAGAAACTATCACTATATGAACAGGATAATAATTTGCTATAACTATGTGTTAAATAAATCATTTTGCAGCTTTGCTATTGGAGGACAAGACAGTCCAGCAAACAACACTTTGCATCTAATGCAGCAATGCCTGTCTGGCTGTTGTCTGTTGATCTCACTGCTTCTGCATTCGCTTAAAAAATCTTAACATCTGCTTAAGTTCTTAGATGTGTAGAAACTGTGCACCCATTGCACTGCAAGAATTCAGTCTTTTGAAGAGAAACAGCATTTAAATGGTGCAGTTTGTTTTTGAAGTGAAATGGCAAATATTAGTGATTAAAAACTAGTGGGAGATGCTTGAAAAATTGTCTTCTGGTGCCTGGCTTACAGTGTCACTGTGCATTTTGCTGTGGGCAGTTCACCTGCCATGTCTGTGCAGCTGTGTCCCTGAGCTTTGCTCTCAGGTTGGCCCCCACCCTGCAGTCAGGGCTGAAACTCCCTCTGGCTTCCACTTCACAGGGCTGGTGCCACTTGGAATGTTTTCTCCAAGACTGATTTGCAAACTCAGGCACTGATGGATGATGCCTCAAAGCAGGCAGGTGTTTTGGGGGAAGCTACTGTCTGACTTCTGCCCTTTCTCTCCCGGTGCAGCTGAAGGTGGCCAGAGCAGCAGCCAGTTCCAGGGGAGACCTTCCGAAGTCTGGTCCCAGTGGCAGAGCCAACACCACAACCAGCAGAGTGGAGACCAGCACTCACACCCACAGCCCAGTCAGACTGAGGTGTTCCAGGTGAGCAGAGTCCCTCTGACAGCTCTCACTGCTGAGTTAAAGAGCCGTGGCCCTCGAGGTGCAGCAGAGCTGGGGCACTTCCCTCCTGCTGCCACAGGTCTGCTCTTGCTGTTGCCTTAGCTACTGAGGTGGGGTTTTTTTCTGCCACAGAACAGCAGTATCTTTGCTGATTTAAAATGCTGTTTTCCCTTCATACCCTCTACTTGGGGCTTATGTCTTTTGCACAGAACCCATGAAATATTCCCAAGTGGAATGTCTTTCTTACCCTGGTGCTGGTCTCTAACATCCTAGTCAAGTCCAATTAGACATCAATGTGATTCCCTTTGGTAGTTCAAGCAGGAAAGGAGTCTGATACTGCATAGGAGATGGTGGCCAATAATTTTTTAAGCCCACTCAGATATTAGATGGGTGGTAAATGATCCTCTCCAACTCCCTAATTTTGTAGTATTAACTATAATTTTAGTCCTTCACTACAGATGGAGTAGGACTTTATAAGTTGACTAATAACATCCCTGTCCTCGTATAACTGGTTTTTAAATTAGATCAAGAAGACAGTTTGCAAGAAAACAATGCAGATAAATGCAGGAAAGACAGTTCAAACCCAAAGCAATGTTCAGAAGTGGGGCATCTCTTTATCTTTTAAAAAGTAAATACACCTGCAAGACTGGGCTCGTGCACAGTTGCTCACAGGAATGCTGCTGAAGAGATGTTTGCATGGAAATACTCCTGTGTGAATGAAACATTGCTTCACACAGGAACAAATAATAGCACTACAACTGGAATAATTACCTGTCTGCATGCTCTTAGCCCATGGCCAAGCAAGATTAATGTGTTGCATCTCTTTTATATAAGCAAAGTTCAATTGCTTGGCAAGTACTTTAACCCAAAAGGATATTTAGGGTGATTCAAGTGGAGCTGATGGCATCATGGCCAACAGAGACACAGGACTCCAAGTCTTGTGTCTTCCTTGTGTCTCAAGCAAGTCATGTGTTCTAGTAAACTTACCATGAAGTAAGTGAGAAACAGGAACAGGGAAGAAAAGAGAACTGGGCTCACCTGCAGAGCTTTTGGAGATGAGTGTGCATTTGAAGAGAATTAGGATAATAACTGGTTGTGATGAGAAACTTGGATCAGCTCAGTTCAGAGGCCTCGGTTTCTTGGATTGTTTGTGCCAAAAGCCAGCCCTGGGTTAGCTGGGCATAAGGAGAGAGGCAGACTCAAAGGGGACCCTGCTGTATCTGTACCTGAGTAGACTTAGTCACAGAGGCCCCAGCACCAGAAATGTCTTCAGATGTGGAAATCTAAGCAGATGGGGGCAGCTACAGCTTTCCTTTGGCTGGAAGAGAATGTGGGAAAACATACAACAATTGCAAGTTTTGGTCAGAAAATGAAGGCTGAACACCAACAGCCCAGACACTGCCAGTTGTGTTCACAGCCTCTTTCACCCCATCGACAGGGATACTACAAATACTTCAGATGGATTTTAATCAGTCTTTATTTTGGGGTGACTTCCCAGTACACAGCAGCTCTCGGAGTTGTTCTTTCACAGAGCAGATCCCGTGAGATTTCTTGTTTGTTTTTTTGGTTTTGTTTTATTGTGAGGATAATGAGCCATCCCTGGCAAGACTTGGCTTTGCAGTAATAGCTTATTATTATAAGGACTGACAGGAAAAGCAAGCATAAACTCTGGTTTTCCCAGCAAGGGATATCTTTTCCCTGTGGCTTCAATCTCCGGCTGAGAGGAAAGGTTGAGTATTTTTTGAAGTCTCCTGCAGAGACCTCACTTGGCTCAAGACACGTGGGAGCAATTACCATAAAATCTCATTTCTCCTGAGAAGTTCCTGCTATTTCCTCTGCCTTTGTACAGTCATGAGGGCTGTTTGGGCATCTTGGTAGCTGGGGTGGATGCCCAATCTTCAGTGTTCTGCAGAGCATTGATATGTTCATTTGAGAGCGCTGGGGAGGGAGTAGGACCCTCCAAACCCATCCTTATAAAGCAGGAGCTTCACTGTGTCAGATGTTGCATACTTCCCATGCAGTGAAACCAGAGAGTTAGCTTCTCTCCATGTGTAGCTACCCATTCCAAGGGAAGCTGTTCCAGTCTGGAAATAGCAAGAGGCAGCTCAAATGTGCCTTATTCAAAGGAGCAATCAAAAGCTTCTGCCCTGCTTTATTCTTGCTCTTGTTGAGAAACACTGCAGCAGAACATAAGGAGCCCATTAACCTTAGCCCAGCCCCCAACTCAGGTCTGTTTTCACCCTATTTATCTAAACTTGTCCTTTTCTGTTTTTACACTGAAAAGATGAACAGGAAACAGTTTTTGTCTGGATAATGTGTTAGCAAGTGACACTTCACTGTGATTTTTCCTTATCGTGCAGGACATGCTGCCGATGCCGGGGGATCCGACGCAGGGTACCGGCAATTACAACATTGAAGATTTTGCTGACCTGGGCATGTTTCCACCATTTTCTGAGTAGCTTGAGGAGCAAAAATGGAAGTTCATCTCCAAGGCCATTTCAGTGTAATTCTGGCGCTGCTTTTTCTGTGTTGCATTTCTGTATAAGCTACTAAACCAGAAGACACATTTCTCATGTTTCAGATAGTGGTGTAGGGCTTGCTCTCTCCTCCTTAGGGGGTGCATCAGTGCCGACAGAGGAGCTCCAGCACTTGTTAGTGTTCATTGACAGCTCCATCTTTATTCTTTTTTATTTTATTGTCATCTACCTCAGAGATGAAAAACTTGATTTAAAAAAAAAAATCTCTGAGTCTTAAATATTTGAATGTGAATGATACCTAATATTTCCTTTGAATGGTAATTTTTAAATAGATAATGAAGTAACAAAGACTAACAGAGAAAAGGTAAGGTCATGTGTTGTCACAGTGCCTACCGCTCAATTTTGATGCCTTGCTTTAAGCTTAAGTTTCTGAAAGCAGACACAATATTCTGTTTTCTTTGATTCTTGTAGTTTTTTAGGTCACTTTAAATGTTGAGATTAAGCAACATAATGTAGGCCTCGCTCACCAGAAGATTCAGCTCTGCCTTTTCTAACTTGAACTTGAATGTGTGTACATTTTGGTACTTTATGTATATCTTGTGCTGTATGAAGTGATTTCCTGTACTGGTTTCTTTTGCCTTTACAAAGGGTCCATTCTGGAGTGTACTGAAAAGGCTGATGATGTATGTGAAGGATTTGAATATTGTGAGAGTCTCCATCACTTCAGATTGATGTTCTTACTTTTAATTCAGGTGGTTCTCTCTTCAGAACAAACATTTACTTACATAAGCTATTAGTCTGGTTTTGCACTGAATTGAGGCCTATAACCTTGTACATTTCTCACTGGCTGCTTTACTTTCTATTGTTCTTGCTTTCCCAAAAATATTGCCTCGTAAAAAAAATTACTGTAAACACATCAAAATTGCATTTTCTATATTAGTACCTGCATTTCCTGTCTGTGAAGTACTTTTTTATACTGTGAAACCTCACATTTTAACAATGCAGGGTGGTGGCCTGTTACTAGGAAATCATTCAAGCTCATTTGCTGGAAGCAGTGAGATGGTTTTGTAGTGTATAATTTTTTTAGAGTGAGTTGTTAGTAGATATCAGTTGGACTGTTGTCCACTGCATATACAGTGATAACTTGAATTTTTGCTTGGATTCCCAAGCAATTGCTTCTGTTAAACCCTTTGAACCCCATTCTGTTAAATATGGGATTTTCAGCTTACCAAGTATGTTGAGGACTCTTGACTACTCTGAATGCCATATGCTTTTCTGCAGAGGTAAGTTAATCATCTTCCTCTTCGGCGAGTCACCTACCATATGTCTTCATCAGAGATGGGGTAGGAAGTTTTTTATTCAGTATTTCATACTCATGATGATTTACAGAGGCTGTATTGTAAGGTCGGAATTTTTATCCAGATCATTTCTTCTGGGATGGGAGGAGAAGGAATCACTCACAAGGACAAGAAACCCCAAGTTCTCACAACCTTTTCCCCCCAAGTTGTTCACAACCTTTGATGTTGGACAGTGGTAGCCAGCCTTTGCACAGGAGGAAGTGGGACAGCTTCCCTCAGCTCTTGCACATTCAGTGGCCATCATGAACCTTGAAACAGCAACCCCAGGGCGTAGCCCCATCCAGAAGATCTGAGTGTCTGCAGTAATTCTTAGACCTCACAGCACTAAGCTCTTCCTTCTCATAACTTCTTTTGAATTCTGGGGTGCCTCTGCCAGGGGGCACAATGCACATCACCTCAGTCCATCTTGTTGGGATAATATCCTGGGAATCAGGCAGGCCCTGGCCCACAGCCCACTGTGGCCACACGGGCTTTGTGCTGCCAAGCAGTGAAGGCATCTGGGCGGTGAGCGTGGCCTAGGGACACGGCTGTCACGGATGGCTGTGTGGTGATGTGCCCATCTGACACTGCTTTCCCGGCCTTCTGTGAGATCAGCATGTAGGTTTCAGTATCCAGGAAGAGTCTTCCTTACTGTTTTCTCTCACTAAATCTGGGACCAATCTCTTCCCTTTGTGCAAGTGGGGCTAGGGACTCTTTTTGTAGGAAATTTTTGTATATCTCTAGATGTGGTACTGGAGAGGACTCAGATCTGGTCTGTTCTTACCTCACCAAATCACACTGAGAACAAACAAAAAACCTCGTATCTCTTCTCTCCCAGAGATCAGGAAAACGCTTTCTTAGGTGAGCAAGCCATGCTCTTACACATTATTCTTTTAAATAGCCAAATGTTTATTCTCTTGGAGCCATGTCCCTTTCCCCTCACACTGCTCAGATGAATGGCTGCTCATGGAATTGGACAGGCAAAGCTCTGCTGGCCCAGGGTGAAATTCACTGATGTCTGTAAGAGATGCCTGGATGCTGCACTGGCTGAGCAAGGTGTGTCTGTACAGGGGTTTGAAAGGGGCTGATCACGAGGGAGGGAGCAGTAGGTGAGCAGTTTGTGTCTCTGCACAGAAGATGCTTGACATGATAAATGTCAGTTCTTCTAAAATTTTTTTTCAATATTTCTCCTTAAAGTGAAAAATGAATTGAAAAAATGCTGTTCATCTGTTTTATTTTACCCAACAAACTGCTTTAAGTATATTTATCATTTGTTTTACTTCCTGAATTCAATTTAAAAATAAGGCTTTTATAGTAATTTTTTTTCTCCTGACATCAGCAGCGATAACTTCTTCAGTATGTCATGATTTTTATACTACTGGAGAAGGCTCCTCGTGTACAGAATTCGGTTGTGCAGTTAGAAGTGCACTGTTAGCAGAATTTCAAGCACATTTCTCTTTGTTGTTGTTTTTGAATATAGTTTGGTTTTTTTTTAAGCCAGTATGCCTGAAGGATCAGAGAATGGACTGCTTCTTAACCTTGTGGACTGCTCCTGCCTTTCTGGTTGGAAAAGGCAATGTCTGCTCTGTTGAGGGCAGTCTGGATAGTGCCAGGTTTGGTTTTGCCTGTGAGCCATTATCATCCCCAGTTTCTCTTGTGCCATCCCGAGCCAGCGCTTTATTCTTGGCATTTCCACCCTTCCTCCCCTCCCGTTCTTGGCCATCTCTGCAGTGCTCTCCCAGTCCATGTGGGAGGTGTTGGGTTGCCATTCCCGAGCCAGTGAGGAGGGAGCAATTAATGAGCTTAAAGAGTTTGGCAACTTTGTGCTTCTGACCAGGCAAATGACCACGTTGAGCCTTTGTTGCCTCCGGGCACCTGGCGCGGCATCGTGTCCGTGGCATCGTGTCCGTGGCTTGCTCCTCTCAAACAGCCACACCCCACGTCTTGTGGCTGACAAAGCTGTGTAGCCTTGGCTGTGCTGTATCTTTTTGTCACGTGTTTGGTTACTAAAGCAACTTACTTATATCCTGTAGCTGAAGTTATGAAGTGCATTGGGAATGCTGATGTTTCTATTATGTGCCGTCAGTGTAGCTTTGCTGGCACTTTGGCTTCCAGTTTCCAGAATTTCACGGGTGGTGGATTTCTTGTTTCTTTTGTGTTTTGTTTAAACTGGAAATAAAGCTGTGTTTTCTGATGAAACTGTTGCAAAGACAGTGTTCCTTGGAATCTTTTGGGTTTTAAACTGATGGAGCAAGAAACTGATGGTCTGGGTGAGTTATTTCAAGGAGCAGACACATAGACTGAGAAGATTTTAGCTACTAAAATATTTATATTCATTTATTCAGACAAGAAATCCTTTTTAATGAGGGATTCCATCACATTAATTGTACAAGTGCTACTGGCAGTACCTACAGTGATGCTTTAACCAGATAGTTCCATTTGTAGCTTTGTTGCCTTTTGTTTTGAAGTACAGTATGAAACTGTAAATACTTCTTGCAGAACTGCCTTTTTAACTCTTAATTACTTTTGGCACAGTGTTAAATAGTGTTGGATTTACCCAATTGCTATGACATATATTTTTATACATAGGTGTACTCTTTTTTCGAGAATAATACAGCCATTTTGTCATTAATGCCTTATTGGTGTCATACTGCTGTTGCTCTTTGTTTGCAAGGTATCACGTGGACTAATTTCTAGTTCAGATATTTTCACTTTTTCAGGCAGTGCTCAAGTTTGGCTTCAGGTGATTTTTGCCAGAGTCCCATTTTTCACAGTTGTTAACTGTGAGAAGAAGAGAATGTGGGCTTGGGTTTGTTGCTGTTAATGGAGCAAAGAAAAGGTGATGGCATCTAATTGTCTTCTAAAGGTCAGTCTTTCCTACTCTAAACCAGAGTGCATTTCATGAAGCTGATGGCTGTGGGCACTGATTACTTTGTGTAGATTAATGGTATTTAAAAAAAATAAAAAGGGAGAGAAAAAAAAAGAAAACAACTCCAAAAATGGGCTTCTGTCATTGTTAGGCACTTGGTTACGTATCTGTTTAAACTCTTCATATTGATGTGAAATTGTGCTGTGGATAAAGTGTATTTTGTACTTCTGAATGTTCTATATTTATGACTAACAAGTACAGAATCAGTTGTGTGTATGTAAAACTAATAACTGCCTTTTTAAATTTCATTAAAATAAAAATGTCATGAGCTGTTGTTAATTCCTGTCTTTCTGTAAACAAGTAAGATATGCTGTTGGGAATTGTCAAGTAAGAAGTAACCCTGAGTTACAAGATTCATGCCAGAATTCAGATGAGGCATTGATTTTTGTCTTCGAAATCTCCTCCTGTGCTGCTTGGTTGAGAACAGGATGTTCCCCTTTTATCTGTCTTGTAAAGGGAGCAGGAGAGGAATGATAGTTTGAGAGCTCAACTTTTAAAGAAGTCCCAGAAAAGCATTAATTCACAGCCTGTTTTGCTGATGACACTGAGGTGTGTAAGTCGGTGTCTGTATTGTACAGGGTTTCATTACAGCACAATTAGTTTAGAGTTAATGGTCTGTGGCAATATTTATTCACTCCTTGGGGTTGGTATCACATTGGTTTCCTTGTCCACCTTTTGGTCCCATTGTTCAAAGTTAAAAAATACTTGTATCCTTCCCACAAACATTCTGGTGACCTTTTCAGCCTTTCTTATGTAAGGCACATTTGCCTTTCACTGAAGTCCCTCATTGCATTTATACTGTATTTGTTTGTCAACTTGACAGTTTGCGAGCAGGATTTACCTTGCTAATAAATCCAAAAAGCTGGTATCTGGACCATGGCAGGAGCTGGAAATGCTGTGCTCCAGGGTCTGCATTCCTGGCACGGGGTACTTGGTGTTTTCACAGCTCATACTCCATTTCCAGGGCTCTGCCTGTGGAGAACAGCCATGGGCACTGCTGGGACTGATGGGAAACTGGGGCACTGGGATGGGCTTAACCAAATGCTCAGGCTCTGCTTGCCACGTGCTCATCCCAAAGACAGAGGTTGGTCAATGAAAGCATGCCATTCGTGCTGTTTTGCTGTGAAAATTGGGTTTTCAACAAAGTGATGTTCTTTTGGCATCTGCTTAGATGGTTTTGGGCATCTTTGATGAATGGGCATGTGCCGGACCATGAGCTCCATTTGGAAATTCATCTGCCTGGCAGCTCCTTGGTGCTTTTCTGGTGCATTTTAATAGGCTCTCACTTGCTTTTGAAGAACACTGTCCTCACAGAGCAGGTGTTGCATACATGCCAAGCAGGGTACAGTGTGGTTGGGCACTCCTTCCATATGGATCATCATTATATGCACTCTCACGTGCTAAATCAAGTGTACTTCTTGGCACAGTGGTGACAGCTGGGTGTGGAAGTGCTGGGGAACATTAATTTTGGTGTAGAATCTGGATTTGAAGATGCTGGATATGGAATGGAGCCACATACTTGGTGGCTGGTAGTCACTGCAGCTCAGCAGAACACAGGTAGAAATCTACACAGGCTGGCACACAGGGAAAAAAAAACGTAGCTGAGGCTCATTGTATCCCTACACTTGCCATCTTTGGCTCTATAAACTGGCTCTAATGACTCATAACAACAGGTCAAGTCCTCATTATGGTGATAGAAATGTTTTAATTTTTCCATGGGAGCTAATTCTTAGCCACATTTCCATCAATAGTTCAGGAAGTATTAGTCGTTTTAATGTTTTCCTAGTTTTTCTCCAAGTTGGATGTAACAGGGACAGATACAGGATGAATTCTATCATTTCTTACCCAGTTTCAGAACATTCCTGCTTGGAAGTACTTGGCAGCATCTTTCTTCAAACTTTGTGGTCTGTCCCACATAAAATGAAATGGAATCACTTGAGCTGTATTAATGGATGTGGGATCAGATCCAGAGGTTGCCAGGGCATCTTTTCATTAGCTCTGGAAAAAATTATCTTCTAATTATAGATTGGCACTAAATACTAATGTACAAAATATGCCATTTGGGACCCAGTTGATAAAAATGTCACACCTGGATGATGCAGCAGTGCCGAGTGCAATTACTGTGGTTTTGCAGAAAAAAATACGATGACTGTACACACACTGCTGTAATTACAAAGGTGCAGGAAGAGCTTGGGGACAGAAGAAAGCCCAAAGTACAGCTTGGGAGCCTTCCTCAATGCACACACCCTCTGAGAGGAGGCTGAATCCCCAAAGCTTTGGTGTGCTGCTGCCTCTTAAAGCGGGTTCCTCTTTTTTTTGTGAGATAGGTGAGGGTTTTGATACTTGGAGTGTTTTTGAAAGCAAGAGGTCTTGAAACACGGGAGCAGTGCAAAGTTGAACTACTTGGGTGCACCCTGTCATCCCAAACATGTTTTGAGCAGCTCTCAAAGCCTCTCCCCCAGACACTGCCCATCCCTGTTGTGGTTAATGACCCTTCCCTTGGAGCCTAAAGCAGTTTTGTGTGGCCCTGATGGGGATGGGAAGTGGCTTCAGCCTGCAAAATAAAATCATGGTATAGTTGTTTTCCACCTCACACTGGAATTTCTAGCCTGATAGACCCTTTGCCACTGAGGAACAAGGATTTTGAAGACCTGAGCTTGCCTTGTTGTTTGAGGCCTCCAATTTTGCTAATGAACACACAAGAGAAAATGCTGCCCTGGCACATGTACACACAACCCACTGCCTTCACTGCAGTGTGTATAGCAGGGGGCAAATGTTGGATCATAATACTTTCCACTTGATGAAGGTGTTTGTCCTGTGGAATTATACCAGAAGCAGCCCTGGGTTTCCTTTGCTGCATATCATTTCAACACGTCCAGGGCCAATGACGTGTGACATCCCAGGGACACCAAAACATGACTCACAGAGGGGACGTAAATGCTGCGGAATTCTTTCCTTCATGTAAATCACACTCACTCAAACAAATGTCATTACTTTGTTTTGGTTCACATAATTCAGAGCAAAAGCCATCAAGAGAAAATACTGTACAGTGATGGTGGTGATGAATTAAGTTATCTTTTATTTTAAAATGGAACTTTTAATGGGTATGTCCCATCCTCTTGTCTGTTTCCTGCTGCTGCCTTCTCCAGCCACCCAGAGAATGCAGGGTACACTGAAAATTTAGAGCTGCTTGAGAGAATCCAGGCTGGTCTCTGGATGTGAGGGACAGATGCAGTCAGCTTTCCCCAGCATGCTCTGTTCTGGAAAATGTGCCTGAGCATGGAGCATCCTTCATTCTTGAGAGGTACCTGGAAACACCAGCTCGTGACCCCCCTGGCAGTGTCCCTTTGGCACAGCTTGCAGAGGTGGGATTGCATTCCTCCTGTACATCCCTGTTTCCCCCAGTGGCCTCCAGTGGACTGCTCAGCCCACCAGAGCTTCTGCAAGACCCCTCTTCCAAAATGGAAGAAATTACGCTGTAGGGAAAGAAAATCTGGGTTTGGACATTGATTTTATGCAGCGTCAACCAGTCATGGCTCCCTCTCTTAATACCAAGCCCATGTGTCATCGTGGTTATCCTGTGGAATCAGAAGTTTTGTTGGATGATTTATTCAGTAACGTAGGAAGACATCTTTGTCATTGTGCCCAAGAAGCTTAAACATAGAATGTTTACATCTATTCTGGTATGGCATGGAAAAATATAAAAGCCTTTGACTGAAAAATGACTAGATTTTATTCTGTGCAACACTGTGTTTACAGCTTTATGAAGAATTTGGAGGACTGATACCTTAGTTACTTGAAGTGCTTATCTTTGTCTCTAAAAACTGTTTGATAGGGTTGACAAAAAGAGATACACAGTGAAATTCCTATGAAAAGTTTGAACTGCTGAGCAACTCTGAAGTGTTCTGCACTTCCTTTAGGCCATATCTATGCCCCTACTCCACAGAGATGCTTAATCTAAAGTTCTAAATTGGAGTTTATTTAGATTCTTCACATATTTTTTGTAACCTCCATGATTTAAGGTCAGAGACCTCAGCAGGGAGTCAATAGAAGTTGTCACTTTAATAATTTTAGTTCTGAAGATTCATCAAAGTTATGCGAATTGACCTAAATTTTCAGATCCTGCTGAGGGAGTGAGGTTCTGCACTAACCTATCAAGGCTGACCTGGATATATCAGCTGGAAATGAGATACTGGAGCAAACCCACTGAAGCAATTGTCATTATATAAATAAGGCTACTAAAAGACAAAAGTCTTACTTCAGTAAAAGGCAATAGTTGATATTTATAGATCACTATAGATGCACATGACACCTCATCTCAGACTGAACACCTGCTCCAAACTCAGGCAATAGATTTCCTTTGACAGGTTTGTAAAATCCCCATTTTGTCCATGTACCACTATGTTGGTGAAAGGTGAATAGATTTTTGTACCAATGTTAATAAGGTGTCAAGACTTTTAACACTAGCCAAGACTTCAGCATTGAAAAAGAGAACTTCATTAGCAAGAGTGGGAATATCAGATAACAGAGTCCTGTGTTCCTCTTGGTTTTGTGCTTGTTTTCCCATCAGGGACATGTTTCACAGCCATTTAAAACACCGGAGCTGGGCTTCCAGCAACAAGTCCATTAGTAAGTCCGACTTCCAGGAGTTTCTAACACTGGCTTAAAGATACCCTGAGGGCACAAATTTCTTTGCTGTTTGTCATCCACAAGAGAAAATCTTTCTCTCCGGAAAAAAAAAAAAAATCATGAGTTGTTTATCATGAAGAGCATATGCAATAAATGCTGTGTTTGTCAGGCTTGTTGATTCCCTGTCACCTATGACATTGAGATAGAAAACTATTTTTCTCAAATATGCCCAGAAATGCTGCTGAAGAGGTTTCAACCTTCCTCTGTTCCTCACTGGACTTGGAGCTTGGCAGTAGTGGAGAAGGTTCTGTCAATTGCAGACATAGCCCATGTCTCAGGAGGTGCAGTTTGGACATTTGGAAAAACTTCTATGAGAGAGTTTGTGCAGTTGGGAACGGGCTGCCAAGGGTCCTGCTGTCTCCATCCTTGGGACAGAGCCTTGGTTGACAAGGTCTCAAGCTGGGGAGCGCCCTGATTCCCCAGGGCTAGAAGAGGCAGGTCCGTGGGTGCTGTACCTCCAGTGTTCCTGGTATTCTTGAGGTCAGCTCCAGCCCTCAGCCCAGCCACAGAGTCAGAGAAGGCACAAAGACCTTTACACGATCCCTGACCCTGAGCCAGTTACAAAGTCCATCTGGCCTCCTCAGCCAGGCAGAGCAGCTGCAGGGCTGAACATACACAGCCACAGGACTTGGGCTGCGACCACCTCCTCGCCCCTTGACTCATCCTTTCCCCATGTCCAGAAGCCCTGAGAAAGTGCTCTGTACCACATTGCCTGTCAGATTTTCTGCTGTTGAGCTATTCCCACACTCATTCTCCTTTAAAGAGCAGACCAGTTCTCTAAAAAGATTCAAGTTGTTGAGAAAAATCCCCCAAGGCTGCTGACAGAAGCCCAGAGATAGTCTATCAATGAGGCCAGTCCCTGACTTTTGCAAGTAACTTTCCCTTTTTATTACAGGCAGCCCTGGGAAACCAAGACAGGGAAGATAGAGACCGACTTGATGCAACAATAGCTCTTGCCTGATTTGGAATGTTGGTTTGCTGGAGGATCTCAAATATCCCATCAAATAAAACCTTATTAACAGCAGAGTAAAATGCAAATGCCGCAGTTACCAGACATAACACCAGTGAGAGAAGTAAACAAGAAGGATCTTTAAGGGGTAAGGTCACAGTTTAGCTACCAGCTAAAATGTTTTCCTATAGGATTATTTTCATCATCATCCTGAAGCACTATGGATTGGTGTCCATGCAGTTTATAGGTAAAATGTGAAGTCTACTTGGTAAACCCAACACTGTGGTAAAAATATCCTGAATTGAAGGAATCTAAGAAGAGGAGCTGTAATTTCCAGTGGTGTCACAGAATAGGCCCTAGTTCAATATCATTGAACTATCAATTATATCAATTTGTTATTTGATTTTTAACTGTCTGAGCTAGAACTAGAGCCAGTCATTCCATGCTACTTAAAATCCCGTTGTCATGCAAGCTCCTGTTTAGATGTAATATTTGATAGGTTCATCAGCTGTTTGAAAACTGCTGCTTTTCAGTCATTAAAATTCCTGAGGTAAAAGTTAGCACTCTACTTACTGCTTTTTCACTTCAGTGAGGATCTGCAGAGCTGTGGGGAACTCTCTGAGAAGGCCTGTGTTCCTTACTGCTGGGAAGAGGGACAGGCAGGTTGCAGGGTGCTTATGGATGATCTGAGTTTGGAGCAGGATGACTTAACAGCAGACCATTCAGAGACTGTCCAAACCCACCAGAGGTAAAGATGGTTAGAACTTAGAGTCAATCCATCCTTCCACAATCTTTATTTGGGTGTTTTCAATGCTGGGTATCACATCAGGATCCTGATCCTCTCCCACTCCTGGACTAAAACACTGATGTTCAGAGTCACGCTGTGACAAGGAGGTGGCTTTTGGAGATTGACATACATGAGGGTTAAATGGCTCAGTGGACAAAGTGACCCAAAATTACAACGTGGGAGTTCCTGACTCCTAGACCCATGTTCATTCCAGTAAACCACACTGCCTCCTGAGAAAATACGTTTTAGTGGTATCTGGCCAGCTGTGTAAACATGTCAAGAGACAACCATGTAAAAGTTGCCTAATGGGAGCAGTTCGGTTATGGCCTATTTTATTTGTAAGCACAAATACTAAATCCCTCCTCCGGGATGATATTTTCACAAACAAAAAAATAGGGAAATGAGGAAAAACAAAAGCATTACAGAAAATGTTGATGTTCAGGGCTATGAGTGACATGACCACGTTCATTTCCCCTTGAACAGTGAGCCTCTTCCCCTCTACTAGGCTCTACTTTCCAGACTGGTTTCTGGAGAGATAGTTTTGGGGACAGATGGGTTGGTGCCCATATGGCAGATAGGAAAGGCACCTCATTTCACCTTATGGGGTTTCCTCAGGTGACGAACAACCATCCCTGCTTAAAAATATGTTGTTGTAAAAAATCAAAGCTATCAATTAATAAGTCTGAGCACCCTCAATGTTTAGTGTTGTGTTTCCTCATTTTGCCTGTACTATGAGAAGACAAAACTTTGCCTGGGGTAGGACACAGCCAGCCACCTAACAAGAGATCTTTATTCTTTTATTAAAGTGCCTCTTTTCTGTCTGTGCATTGCAGGGTACAGAAGAACAAGGGACACATTTAGCTGCAATGTGACCCATCCTTCCAAATGCAGTTGTAGCACCATCTAATACAATGAATTTTTGCAGGAAGATGTGTTGTCATTTACTACCATTCTAAGGATAAAAAGCAGTGGGTTTGGCTAGGTAAAATGCCCCAGCGCTTGTTTGAGCTGATTCCTCTGTGACAAAATGTTTCAGGCTTTAGTGGGACTCACTTATGCCTTAAAAGAAAAATCACTGTTGTACTTACTCCCTAGTTCACTGTCAAGGGCCCTTCTCTTGGTTGTGTAGTTGGCTCAGGCATCCCAGGACTCAAATCACTTCTCTTTGCTCCAGCCTGTGAGCACAGCTGTATCAGAAAATAGTGACATTTATCACTTCCAAAGAGTTTGGTTCAGGTTCTGGTGTTAATGCATTGCTAAGTGATCCCACTGCTGTACTCCACTCTACAGCACTGGAATGCTTTATCCACAGGAGCAGGCTCTGGCAGTGCATTTTAGCTCTCAGCTTTGCTCTTACATATGTATCACATTTCTGAAGAGTTTACCAGTGGTACATTTCTCTGTTCCCTCCCAGCAGTTCCACATTCCCCAGGGAGGTGCATCCATACAGAGCTGGAGATCCAACACTGTTCCTCTGCTGACAATAGGAAAGAGAAACATTCACCTTCTGTGTCACCCCCAGCAAGTTTGTTCCACAGGGTCTTCAAGGTCCACAGAGGTTTTCTGGGGTTGGAGTCTGAATGACAGTAGTAAGTAATGAGCCAAGCACTGCAAAAAGGCACAGCTCAGCTTGGACTGGGGCTCTGAGCATTGATAATTAATTATTTTATTCTTTGTTCAGTGGGGTTGTGTGCCAGCCCCAATCATGCCGTCATGTTGGGCAGTGGATAATAGAAATTAAAAGGCAGTCTCTGTTGCAGTGAAAGAGATCAAAAATTATTCAGAAATTCCAGGTGTGCTAATGAAGCAGGAATGCCTGGTACAGGCAGGAAGAAAGTTTGAGTGTCAGATGTTAAAATGCCTGCGTTGGCAATGCTGAGTGGATATTTCTCACCGAGCCGATCAGGGTAGGGAGTTCTCATGGCTTATTTCTTATCTATGTTTCCTGCTGGGACCACTGCTCACGATTTCCCCATTCCTCCCTGCCGTCCCCTTTCCCATCCGCAGCCCTTTCTGGGCTGGCTTTGTCTCCAAGGGGTGGCCCCACCCTGTGGGTGAGAAAATGCCTCTGAGGATGTGTTGAGCGTGATACCTGCCTCACGAGCAGGGATTTGGAGCCGACGCCAGCCCCAGTGACAGCAATGGGGTGGATTAACCTCTTACCTGGCCTTGGTACACTAGGGGAGGTGTTCTGCTTCCCGGGCTGGGCGGGTCTGGGCATCTCCTGCGCGTTACCCCGGGAGTGAGGATGAGCTGTCCACGGGTGCGAAGCCCTGTGCTCCCAGGCTGGGGAATCCGTGCTGGGCTCACGAGGAGATGCTGTTTGCTTCACCAGCCCCATGCTGACCAGGCAGATGTTGGCAGCTGTGTGAGGTTGCTGATGGGTTTGGCAGATGTGACTTTCTCACGTGAGCCTCCTCCACCCTCAGGCTGGAGGAAGAGCACCCGGCTGCCTTGCAAGCTGTCCGAGGAGAGGGGCTGGCTCCAAATTCTGCTGACGAGGACTGTGGTGGAGGGTTTTTGTAGAGGCCTCAGCTCAGGGCAGAATTTTAGCAGGTGTTGAGGTCTCCTTGAGGCTGGTTTCCGGCAGGCTGAAAGCAGCCTTTCAGTGTTACCGGTGATGACATTGGATGAGAAAACATTTTTTTTAAACAGTAGTTTCTTCAAAGCAAGATGTGAAAAGCAAAAAGTCCTTCTCAAACTAGAATTTGCTTCCTACAGCAAAGCACCAAAAACTAATGAAAGCCAGGTGCCTCGGTCTGTAGCAGGAACAGGAAAGGAAAGAAAAGCCAACCTCAGCAGCCTGAAAATCTACAATTTTAGGAACCTGCTCCTGCACCCAGCATCTCCCAAGCAATAGAGGAGCCCAGGAAAGGCATGTGTTTGTGACAGCAAAAAACAGTGTGTGAAGGCAGTGGAGGGGATTGGAGCTGCTGACACAAAATAAAGCAGCATCCAGGGGCCGGACTGCTTCCAGGATTTGCCAGGAGAGGAGGGAGGATGCTGAGTACTGCTTCAGGGGACTCAGGGTGCTGGTGCACTAAACAAAGCTGCCCTGATGAGCCCAGAGCCTGGCCCGAGGGCCTGCTGTTGCAAAAGTTGTGTAGGTATTCAGAGTCCTTCCAGGATGGGGATAGCAATTAGGAGCTGAGCTGTGACAAGCTGTGTTACACAACCCTCAAACAAGTTTGGCCATCCTTTGCTCACCTATTTCATGCTATGGTGTCAGTGTGTAAGGCAGCACTCCCATAGTGTGTTCCTCATTTTGCAGGAAAGGGGTTGTGAGTTATGTTTGTTGATGGAATTATATAAGCACGGCAGAAATGAGTCTGACACACTTTCTGAACGATGAAGGTCATCGTACAAGTGTGTATATATGCAAGAATACATGTATGCATGTATAAATGTACATACATATGTCTGCATGCATCTGGACACTTGAGCAATACATATATGGGCTGGAAAATACCTGAAAGGGCTACAAATAGTTGCTATGGTGGGCAAGAGAAGCAAGTGCCCCTTTCCCTGTGCTCCCACAGCTACCCCAGATCTGCCAGACAATGACAGGAAGCCAAGGAGAAAGAACAAGACTGGGGGAAGCACCATCAGGGCGGGCGGCTTCTGTTTCACACTGAAAGTGCGGAAACCCAGGGGCTTCAGTCTTTTTTTCAGGAACCTTTCATCTGGACCAAAAGTGCTTGTACAAGCCTTGCTCACTAGCTGTGCCCCTGGGCTTACATACAGGACTGCAGATTTTATCCAGTCCTGCTGACTTCTCTGGGTGGAGATGAAACACTAATTTCCTTTCAGGAAAGCTCATCTCTTCCTGGGAATGGTTAAATAGTGCTGACTGCACGTATACCTCCTGGGAGGGACAAGAGAAGAACAAACTCAGCCAGTTCCAGGTTTTGCAAGTGGTGCAGACATTGGAGAATAATCTGTAGTAATGAGGGACTGATAAGCACTTTGTTACAGTTTATTAATCAACATGCATGTATTTGACTGATCCCAAGGTCAGATATTTCTGCCCTAGTGTCCTAGTTCAGTCCAGAGAAGAACAGCAAACCCAGGCAGCCACAGGTCTCTCTGTGCAGGATCTGGCTCATGCTGATGCTGCCTGCAGGGATGGATCAGCACAGGCAGTACTTGGTGTGGGGAAAGCCTCTGCATATCCCTCTGTGAATCCCTCTGCAGAACCCTCTGCCTGTCCCAGCAGAATCCTCACTGCACCGTCCTGGGCTCATCTGCCAGGTTTGATTAATGATTGATCCATGCCAACACCATATAGGTCCTCCAGTTACTGCTGCCTCCTGATGGCTCACAGTCCAGCAGACACACGGATGTTATTAGTGCTGCAAGTGCAGCAGAGCAAACAACTCTTCACTGTATATGCTTTCGCCAAGATACTATAGCACAGTTTCCACTTCCTGGCAATTAATTCCATAATTTTCATTCAACAACAAGAAGTACTATGTTCCAGATAGGTAGGGCTGTGTAGTTTGGAAGCTTCTTATATCAGTTTGAAAACCCCAGAAAATTATTTTGACAAAACATTTCTCCTGTCATTTAAACAGACAGAAGAAGAAATACTTCAGAAACACTCAATAAATTTTTTATGTTTCCTTTCTGTTTTCTTCCCATCCAAGCCAAGCATGTATCAATGACTTTGAAATTAAATAAAAGTAGGACTGGTTATTGATGGTATCAATGGATACTGGTGGATATCTGACAAAGCTTCTCTGTATATCGAGGGGTTTGCTATTTTTGTTATAAATGAAATACCGGTTAAGATACTGCTTTAGATGGAGAGATGAAATGCAAGTCAACCTCTCCTGGAAACAAACAGTCATGTGTGCCCCGTACATGTTTGAAGGGTATAAAAGATATGAGTAAGAGAGGGAAGATCTGGCAGAATCTAAATCAAAACTCTTTTCTTTACCTTGTATCCTACCAGGGGAGCCATTGGAGCAGATGCCTGGATTCAGTGTGAATTTAAAGCCTTTGTTTAGGGGAGCACAGCTACAGCCAAATAATTCTTTGCAATGTCATCATTGCCAGCAACAAATATTTATCAACAAATCAAGTGATCCCTTTTCTAAATAAGTAAGTAAAAGACTTGCAGGCTGGCAAAGCAGCTCAGCTGCTCAGCTGACTGGGCACAGGATTGAGGTTCACAGGACCTGGGTTCAGCCCTTGGCTGTGCTGTGGACCTTGAGTTTAGGTCCTTGTCTCTCAAACAGCCCTGGTATTTGTCTAGCTTTGTTACCTATGGTGGAGTTAAGCATAAAACCATCAAACGAGGAGCTGCTGAGGAAGAAAAGGAGGGCTGAACATGGCTGTATTTCCTCCAGCTTTGCTGCTGTCCTTCCAGGTACTCAGTAGTGTCCTCTAGGTTGGGGATGGGTGTGTTAAATTTGGAGTACACTGGGCAGATTGCACAGATCCCTGGTGGTCCTGGCTAAAAAGGGCCCCTTAGCTGTGGGTCTGTTGGTAGGGCAGGTCCAACTGATTCACATAGGTGAATTCAGCTGTAAAGCCTTTGTGGCCAGGACTGTTTTCAATCTGGTGGCTGTGCCCAGAATAACAGGAGCAGGATGTCAGTAGGAGCCTCCAGAGTCACTGCAGCACAAATACTGATCTGTCCCCTACAGATAATGTTTCCTGTCTCCAGCTTTTAAGAGATCCTCGTAGGCCAAGGGACTGGAAATCTTCCTCTTGTTTTACTGGTTGCGGTCTCCAGTTCAGGCAGGTAAAACAGCCTGTTCACTGCTCCGTCAGCTCTGGATGTTCTCCAGATGCCACTGGGGAGACCTGGTGACTCCTGAGGAAGAAAATATGCCCACAAAGGCTCACTGGAGTGATTACTAGCTATCCCACACCTTGGGAAGCCAGTGCTATCTGTGGCTCTGCCCTGATGAAGCAAGGTACTGGTTGGATAACAGCCAGACCTGGGCGAAATGGCTGGGCAGAACGTGACAAGGGAGCCAGGAGGAAGGAAGCGAAGTCAGCCCTATGATCCACACCAGATGCACACTCAGCTTTGCTACCAGCTCATTACCCCTGACAATGAGCTGCCCTGGTCTGCAGCTACAGCTGCTGGGGGAGCTGCCAAACTTGGCATGGACCCGGCCCATTCCCAGAGGCTTCTTTTTGGGCACGAGGCAGCCATTTCCCCAGTGTCCCATGTGGAGCAGTGGTGGCTACATGAGTAACAAGAACTCTCCCTGCACAGCCAGCCCCAGAGCTGTGTGGAAGCATGGTGATCCATAGGGACTGGTGTGATCCCTCCCAGGCTTGCGTGGGAGCTGATGGATGGCCAGGGCTGAAAATGGTGTGTGGGTAGTGATCACAGAAAAGATTTACATTGTTTACCAGGCCATGAAAATCATGAGGCTTAAAGGAGATATCCATGGAATACAACCAGTAAGTAGTTGCTCAAGACAGCCTGCTGCTGGAACAGCCAAATCACGGCCTCAGGGCAAACTGGGGACAAGATCCTGTTCCCTGCAGGTCTCTCTGGCAGCAGCTCTGACTCTGTCCTGAGCTCCTGCAGGACTGAGATGACTGCAGTTCCACTCCGAGGAGTCATGGTTGAGGAAAGATGAGGCAAGCTCAGAAAGGCAGCTCCACTGGAGCTTCTGGCACGAGGAGAAGAGGTGAAAGAGCTGGAGCTTGTTTTTTTCATGACTTTTGGTAGCACTGATTTATTCGAAGAAGTAGCAGCTGGAAGGAGAGGGAGCAGAGTAGATACAGCTGTGAGGTAGGAGGCCAAAGAAGAAAGAGGCAAGACAAGGGAAGACCACTGCTAGCAAACTCATACAGCCAAACCAGCTGCACATCTCATGTTTTGGAGTTTTTTTAATTGATTTTTATGCTAACAGACAATTAAACTGTTTTTTTTTCTCTTTTTTGGATGTTTCTTTACTACTGAGTCATTTCCTGGGGAGGTGGGAAGAAAATACCATTTCTCTCAAAGCTTCAAAACAGTGTTTTAGGGTTGGGATTGAGGATTCTTTCTTTATTTGGTTCTTCCCTTTCTTGCATTGAAACAGTTACACTTTAAAAAGCGTGAAAACAAAAGCCAGTGGTTGCCAATCCCTAAACTTCTGCCAGAGCTGCTCTTTGCTCACAGTGTCCACACTGGGCAGCCCAAAGCAGTATACAGGGTGGAGGATGAGACTGACCAAAGCAGCCCAGCTCCAGACTGACTTGTCATCATATTCACCCACAGAAGTTGATGCTTTTTCCAGCTCTTGCACACGTCACTGGTTTTGGTGCCTGTCTGCTGGTTTACACATCAAAATGGACTGTTTTGGCAGCAGTTTCCAGTTCAGTTCACATGCTTTTGCACTGTAGGGGATGTAAAGCAAAGCTGCCTATATCCCCCCAAGCTTATGTGTAGGCCTGGGGAAGCCTAGTGTGAAACAGTGGTGAGTCTGGATCTTTTTTTTGGCCAGAAAGCTATAAATACAATGTGTTAGTTAAATTTTTGACTAATAAAAGTGGACATCTGCAAAGAGGCTAATTTGCTAGAGATTAGAGCCTAATTAAAATGGAAGAGGCAAAGAGGCTGCCAGCCTCAGAGCTGAGGCAACTGAGGGATGCACTGGCTTTTTGAAAATAAACAGGAGCTAACCACCTTGATGGAGAAGCCACACCACCCATGAAGTTCTAAGCACCAACTTCACTCTGTCCTGTCTTGCCTGTGGATTGGAGACAGGAAAACCACTGGCTGAGGTGGAACGAAGAGCAAAAACTTCCATTGACATCAGTGGGCTCTGGACTCACAGCCTTTTTCACTTGTTTGTTATGCATGTCCTATAGTACTTGGTGTCTGGAATGTTTTATGCATAATTTCTCACTGGAGGAGGAAGCAAACATACACTTCCAGAGTTATTGCCTGTACCTTGCACAGTTGGCTTCAGGGGAACCATTGCTCTTGGTTGAGCATTGGTGTAATTAAGCTGGAAGTCAAACAGAATCACTGCAGTTACCTCAGTCCAGAGAGGTTTATCTCATTACAATATTTAGGTGGCTATCCTCCCTAAGTAGTGTGCCATGAAGCCAGTAATGGGAGGCAAGAAAACCTTTAAAGGTGTGCCCAATGACCCAGTGAGTACAGCAGGAAAACACAGAAGGTATGGCTGGGACCATGCACAAGGCAAATTTAATCCTACTCAACCCCTAGTTTCTCATGTATTTCTTTCATGATGCCAATGTTTGTTAGGACCCTTAGCACTGCACAATGTGCAGTAACACCTGGAATTACAGTCTAGCTTGAAGCGCTAACCTTTGGAAGTCAACAGGCACATGGTCAACAGCAGGCGCTTGTAAAATATAGCCTGTCTGTCGAAAACAGCCTGCTTTCTTATTCCCAACAGATTGTATTAACCCATTCTCAGCTAAACTGGTGAGGGGTAATGATTTAATATTTTAAAACAAAAGGAAGCAAGTGACTAATTTCCTCCAAAAAACGTCATGTAGGTCATCTTCCTCGTGTGTTGTTTGTTTTGCTGATTAGTCTTTAGGTAGATATTCATGTATCAACTATTATTTTCCACTGTGAATTGTGGTTTTCTGCCCAGAAGCAAGTCCAGTTTCCAGGGTAATTGGGAAGCCAACTCCTTTCTAACTACGCAAAAGATGAACTGTGTTTCCTGCAACTTGAGTGTCTCCAATTTGAGTGGTTGAGTAACAGCTGGACACAAGAGTGTCTTCTGTAAGGAAATATGCCAACAGTTGCTGCTTACAAGTGAATAAAACTAACTTTTTTTAATAAAAAAAGTGGTTTGAATTACTTGAATCTGCAATAACAGCCCTTTCCAGACAAAGTTTGCCCTTCATAACAACAGGATGCATTGCTCTATTTAAGCAAGTAATAATATTGATTTTAGTCACTGCACATGCACTGCTTCCTGTTAGGGGGATTGCACAGAAAACTAGTTTATTGGTATCAGATCACTAATCCATTGCGTATTTGCAGGTTTTATAAGTACATATGTTTTTTAATAGCATCTGTGCATAAGAAAATATATCTTCGCAATAAACGAGATCTGTTTAGTGGCTGTACAACAAAATTAAGGTAAGCAGCCTCTGAATGACTGTGCTGCTTTGTAAGCATTGGCCAAACTATGTGTATTTAGGGTCTCAAGGCTTCTGGCTTAGAGCCGGAAAAAATTACTGTCATGAACTGCTCATTCTGGTTGTACAAGACCTTTCACCTAAAAACTCTCAGTTGCTTAAAAGACAATTACTGGGAGCAATGGCGAGATTTTGCCTAAGGACTTCTTCATTTGCCCCCTGCTAATGATCTGCTGGGATTCTGGCAACTCCCAGAACATAAGTATAGCAGCAGTAATTCTGGTGTCTGTCATTGGTTCCTTACTTATATAAACAGTTTGTTTCATGGCTGACTTCCCATCTTGCAGAGTTGGTTTCTCCATGTCAGGCTGTACTAATGAACAGAGAACAGATTCTGAGCTCTCACTCTTCCAGGAGGAAAAAAGCCCAAACTCAGCTGACATCAATGGAATTGCTCTGCTTTGACCTGGCATAAGGAGGATCCTCTTCTACCTCCAGGTAAATGCCCTGGGGCTTTTCTTTTAGCCAGGCAAGGCAGTTGCTGACACTGTCCTGGAAGCAATTAACATTTCAATCATCTTTGGGTTTCAGCAGTGCAGTTCCCATCAGGGCTGAAGCAATACAACATGACAGGCGATGCCCCGTGCCCCGACCTGAGAGGCTGTAATGAGATTCCAGCACTTCCCTGATGGGGGAGGACAGGCCGGATCTCTGCCCTGCACAGTCGGTGGGATGCTGGGGAAGGAAACGCGTATCAAAGCTGGTGACAAATTTTGAGCCTGGATATGTAAATCAAGGCTGGGCTGGGCTTTTAAAGAATTATTTTTTAATCTAGCTGTATGTCAGTGGAGGATTTTTAATCAAAAAACTATCAACATCTGCAGATCAAGGTTTTCCTTCATCATCTGAAGTCAGACTGAACATCTGTCAGCTCAGCCAATTGTTTTACCGTTTTCCTGCTAAGCTGCTGGGAAGAAGAAGGGGTGTTAAGCCCCTATCTACCCCCAAGGGCTAGGTTTCCTTGTCAGTGTGAATCGGGAGCCTCCGTTAATCCAGTGCAGTTAGAAACAAAATCATGATCAGAATAGACCATGCTCTCCTCAATGCCAACAGCCCAAGGGGAACTGGGTCACAGTAAACAGTGCACAGACAGGGGAAATGGAGGCTCCGGGGGAACCTTGTCATTGAACTTCACCTTTAACCTCTGGCCACATGAATTGTGGTCCCTGAACACTTCAGCTCAAGCTGTGTTTAGCTCCTTTATCACTTTATCCCTTTTCCATCCTGTTTGTTCCTTTGGCCAGATCTTTCACTGCGGTTAATTGACCTGGTTTCACTGATTTCTGTGAAGACTGGCCAAGCCTCCCAAGCTGGAGAAGTGGGTCACTGTGCATCATGTACACCGAGGCTTCGGGGGGAGGTTGCCTCGACTCTCTGTTAACAGAGGAGCCTTTTTCTGGCACGTGAAGCTGCATTTTTATCACCTCGATTTCACCAGACTCTGACTGGCTTCCGTGGGAGGAACGCCTGGGAGGTGGTGTGAGGAAAAGGAGGGTCTGGTGACTCAATATCTGTGCAAACCGTGCGTGTGTTTGTTCAGATAAATTTAACTTGGGACTTACTGTGTTCGAGAAACTTCAGACAGAAAAAAACCCGGCAGACTTTTAACTCCACAAGGAGGAGGTTATTGCCGGATGGATGCGCTGCATCGAGTGGCCACAAGAAACAAATGTATCCAAGAGGGAGAAGTAATCCCTGTATTAGAAATGACTGCAAACGAGACTGCAAACGTTGCTGTCTCTGTTGAAATTTGAACCACGGGAGTGGAATTCTGTCCCTCAAACACTCATTTTGGCCCAAAGGGGGAAGCAGAAAGCTCTCTCTTCAAACCAAACCAAACCCAAAACAAATAAACGAACGAAAAAACAAACAAAAACAGGAGCCATGGGATCTACAATTTAAACTCACTTTTTAGATCTGGCTAAAATTATGCTTAGAGTAGTATCTATTAAGCTAAATGATCAGCTTGAAAAAGACCGAGTCCAGAAAAATAGGGAAGTTATTCAGTGGATGTGGACAATTTTATTCATTTCAATGGAAGTACTGGACTGTTTCAAGTTAAGCACCAGATTAAGTACTTAATCAGTTCAGAGCCAAAATTTATCCAATTTCTGTAAGAAAAAAAAGGCAATCCCATTTCAGTCAAACTAAAGCAGCACATTGTACCGGTTTCCCTTTTGAAATATAGACAGTAATTGCAATTTGTGAACACGGACACCTCCCAGGCTGAATGACTCAGATGCCTGGAAATGAACAACAGCATTCAGGTAGTGATATTTGCTGTAAAACAAAGGAGCCTGACTTCACCCAAATATTCTCATATCCTATTGTAAAGCTGCTCCCTGGAATACAGTTGCAAGTGTTTTTCTTAGTATAGTGTGAATGACTCAAACAAAAGGGGCTTTTCCTCTGTTCCTCCTGAGTAAATGATGTGCAGGAAGAGGAAAATGCTGTGTTTCACACGGGAAGTTTTCCAGTATCTTCCTGAACTTGTCAGGCCTTCCTCCTTTGCTTTCCAACTCAGCAGTACTTGTACTGCAAGCTGGTAATGGCCTTGGCCAGACTGGAAAGAAGTGGCACAGTTGGTCCAGCATATACACAGAAATGTAGCATTCTAGGACCACCTATTCACAGTGCCTTCACTACAGGGTATCACTTCAGTGTCGACATGAGGCTGGTCTAGGACTGAAAGCCTTCTTGATGTGAATCAGGCTGAGAGCCAGTGGGAAGGGAGAGCCTTCTCTTGGTAACCTGTGCACAAGGATCTGTCAGCCTGGTCACCACTTTGAAGGGAAGTCAGGTGTTTGTGCAATCCAGTCTTTATTACCTGCTGACAGACATGAGTACCAAATTCCCTTTTATTATTGAACAAAGTGAAAGCAGGAAGATAATCATATTCCCATGGTCTTGGGAGGAATGTGAGCTTAGCTGTAGGATAGTCCTCATCAAATTGTGACTGTCACAGAATTGTTCCAATTTCACCGTCAATCTATATAGAATTAACACCTGAAAGCCCAGGCATGCAAACATAAGCTTTGAGCTTTATCTTCAGCAGAAGCCTCTAATCTTTCCTCAGGAAATTGCCATGTACTTTATCAGTACCTTGGTGTTAATTTTTAAAACCTCTAGACTTCGACCAAAAAGAATTGGCCATTGACTGTTTTTTCTTTCTTTTAGTAGTTCTTACCTAATTAACTATTTAGCACCCTGGCATGTGACCGCAGTGTGCTCAATTTGGCAGAACTAAAGGGTTGTAACCTTGAAGGAAAATGTCATAGGTCTCTGTATCTGATACATTTTGGTTAAGAGAGATTGAACAGCAGCAGTAATAGAGGCTTAATAAGAGATGTTTGGCAAGAAGATACAAAATAACTATTAAGCTGGTTTACATCTGTTTCTTTTTTCCATTCATTTTGCCTTCTCTAATTGCACACTTAACATCAATCTGCTATCGCAGTAACTTGGATTATTTTCTTTCTGGATCTAGCCTCCACGTCAGTGTCACTGGATTTGATTACTGCAGCTTCACCAGTAAGTAATGAGTCTTTGTACTAACATACCCACACTCCTGCAGTCAAAGTGATTAGCAGAGCATCTCTTTAAACACCCCTGTCAGACAAAGGTATGAAGAATGACTAGAATGTCTCCCTTCGGCTCTATTACCCGCATTCATGTGAGTAGACTCTAATAATATATAAAACAGCGTGAGATTTTGGAAGATTGAGGGGAAATCTTCGGAAAGCTTTACACACTTCAGAAAAAAATTATCTTTTGAGCAAGCACATATGCCCTGAAGTATCTCTTATGTAACAGTGGATGTTGCATCACAGGTTCAGCAAAAAAAAAAAAAAAAAAAGGGAATGTAGTTGTTTTTCCATAGGATGGTAAATAGTTTTTATGTTTGTTTTTTTTTATTTTTCTGGTTCAGATGCCTAAGAGAGAGACAAAACTTTCCCAACAGGGATAAAGAGCTGATCTTTAATGGAAGCTTCTAGGTCCACAATGTACATAGATGTGTATTCCCCACCACAGCACCAGTACCCTTTTTCCAATACTAATAAATTATCTCCTCTAATGGATACATCCAATCCCCAAATCGTTCATCTCTCATCCTGCCCCCCAAGTCTACCTCTTGGAGCCTCTCCAGGGGGTGTAGGGCCTTCTATCTTGCTTTGTCTACCCCATATCTTGTTATTTCCCTCCAGTCTCATGTCCCAAACAGGAGGTCCTTGCTAGAATCTGTTTTTCCCGAAAAGAACATTAAACAACATTTCACAGGCCATGAGAAAGAGGTTTGCTACCATCCCATGTGTGAGAAACTATGCAGCTGTGCTAAAATCCAGAAATACAAAGTGTATAAGAAATATTAAGGCATCAGTACCATGAATTAAAAAGAAGATAAACATTTCTTCTCTAGAGAAATGTGGGACCTTGCTACTGCCAATAACTTTTCAGTTCTCAGGAGCAGAGGGCTGACTCGTGGGGTATGGGCTGGGATAGGGCTGGTGCTTTGCCCCACAGCACTGCACTTGCCCACCCATGGCAGCATAAAGGGCTCCCAGGGAGACCCTCCCAGTCACCCTGGCTGGCCAACAGCCATGGCAGTGTGTGTCATCCATAGAAAGAAGGGGTCTGAAAGTGAAAACATTGAGAGCTTCCTAAAAAGGCCAGGCAAAGCACAGACTGTGCTGCATTTGTTTGCAACTCTGCAGGCGCTGAGTGTGTGGATTGTATTAGAAGTGAACAACTGCAACCTGATAACTACAACTGTGTTTTTTCGTGTGTTGGTAGGAATAATCAATTGAAAAAGAAATGGGGTAGAGAGCCAACAAAGCAAGCAGGAGTTGACTGAAAAGCTATGGGGGTTAGGGCGGACTGCAGATTCAGTGGGAGCCAGCAGGGCCATGCAGCTCTAAAAAAAAAAAAGAGAGTTAAAAAAAAGCAAACATCATACTGGGGTAGACAGTGAAAGTGCAGTCTATAGTTCATCCTACTATTCTACTCACCATGAGTAAGGCTACAGCTGAGGTACCACATCCAGCCTGGAGCTACGCACTTGAGGATAGTTGTGGGCCAGCTTGAGAGAGACGAAGAACAAGGATGACTCAGAAGCAGAAGTTACAAAGAAAAGTTGAAGGAGCTGCAATAATCTGAAGAATGGAGGCAATGATAAATATGATAAATAACTGCTGTAAAGAGGAAATTATTCCTAATGTCAGTCATAGAAAAAAGTAGTGGTGGGCTTAAATCATAGGAACTCATAGCTCAGAAATAAAGAAAAAAAAAAAATGGAAAAATGGAATCACAATGGAATAGGTTATCTGAGGTTGCCTTACTAGAAGTATTAAAGAAGGGTAAAACATGTTAGTTAGGCATGGCGTGGGTTTGCCTCCTGAAAGTTCATTCAGAACTATTTTTTATGCTTCTGTGCTTGGATGTAATTATATTGCTTTTTTAGACATTAGAGATCAAATATAAAAGACTTCTAAGAAACCTCCCCTAGACTATGAACATCAGGGTCTGACCTTTGGAAACCACAATGACTAAAGGCAATGTGGAGGAATTGAGTTTGCCAGCAAAATGACTCTGAGAGAGTCCCTTAGCTTACTGCCTCCTCTTCTTTTCTCAGAATTTGTCATTGAGCTAAAAGGTGCAGTATTTGGTTTTAAGTAATTGTAACAGTTGTAGGGAATTAGTGAGGAATGAAGCCAGAATTTGTAATTTCTGTTGCTTCTTACCACTCTTCTCATCTCTGATCATCTGCCTCTACCCTAGACAGTTGCTTCTTCCTTTGCTTCCATGTGCCAAATCCACTCAGCCAGTGCTACATGTGGAGTATACATGCAGTTCATGCTTACATTACAGCATTTTTGGTAGCTTCACCTCTTCCCTCCAAATTCATTGTGCCAGGATATCTGTTCACTCCAAGTTTTCCCCAGTTCCTTTCAGAGTATCAGGGTGGAGAATTCCAGCTAAGCATTGCAAAAATGAAGATCAAGCTCAGGACAGGCAGTAGTTATTGATGCCTTGCTGTTGTCATAGGAGGCAAAAAGAGTCTCACCAGCATCTAGTGACTGGTAAAGTAACCCCCAGCAGCACCACCAAAGAGGGAATATATTTCACAGTTCTGTTCCCTGCTTCCTCATGAACGGATAAAAGCAGGTTAAAAGAACAACAGGCTTTATCCCAGTCTTTCTAGGGAGAATAGGGGAGATAAGAGCTTAGAGAGAAGGAAGGGAGGAGTAGGTAATGCTTGAGAGTTGAGCTGGTCTGGTTTCCAGCTTCAAATGCATGTTCCAGGTGAAAATATGTGACCTGCTTTTCAAATTTACATCTGTCAAGAAATCCAGGAATGGTCTCAGACTAGAGGCATTTCCTGGTTTGTGTGATTGAAGAAAACCAAATATGAGTGATGTTGAGAAGCAAAAAAATTGATAGACCTCCATAGGTATTAAAAAAGAATCATCCTTGGTCCTTCTGTTCTTGTGCTTTTTAAAAATGAAATTCAAGCTGATTATCATAGGTTTGTTCCAGGTGAAGACTATGGTTCAGAGTTTGGGTGTGAAGATTGACAGACAGTTGGAAGGGTCCATGTGCTTTAATAAAGCATTGCTGATTTCTGACATACAGTAGCATGCAGAAGACTAAACGTGTTTTTCTATTTTAATTATATGACCAGGACCCATGAATGGGAGCCTGAGCTCCATCTCCATTGACCTTGAAAACACCCTGGAGGTTTATGATGAAACGAAGCGTATGTTTTCTGATGATTTCTGGAAAATGAGGAAACACAAACAACACTCGTTCTAGTTTTGATTTTTTTCAAGGAACAATGTGACACACTATCAGATCTCCCACATTATTGCAGGAGAATATTATTGCTTTAGTTCCTGTAACATCCATAGGATTTGGCTGTTGTATGCAGATACTCAGATCAGGATTTCACACGACAGCCTCATCCCTGAATATCTGCACAAGTGTAAACCATATAAACAGTCATTCTGGCTCTTGCTGATAAATCAGATTATTTTAATAAATGAGTTATTGTAGAGGATTAAATGTATGACTTGGTCACATAATGGTTCTGTAGTGCTGTAGACATGTACAAACTGGCTTTTAATTGATAGCTTGATTACGGGTCAGAACAACACAGAGCTCTCTCTCTGTTTAGATTGTGTTTGGTAGCAATGCCTCAACACTCAAACCTGAAGGAAGGCACTACTTATAGCCTACATATAGAGATCCTAAAGAGAATTGCAGTGCACTTACACCACTGACCACATGGATGGGAGTGAAGTGTGGATCAGCTGCTCTCTGAAGGTCACTGCGCCTGTCGGGAGCCCAGCTGGAAGCCAAGGCTCCTAGTGAGCAACCTGGATGGATCAGCAAACGAAAAATTCTCAACAAGGGATAGGCTGGAAAAATGGTGGACAGGGACCAGCATGCAAGGAGAAATATATCTACATAAATGTGCTCAGTGGGAACTAATTTGCCTTTCACCTCAAATATTAGGTGATTGCAAGTTAGGTACATAAAGCGAGTTTGATGGGTTTCCTGCAATTAGTATTCATTTTTCCCCCTCTGCTTTGGGTTTTCTATTGTCTTTCTCTTGTTCTATCTGTCTTCATATCTTCTTAATGTTTTTCACAGTTCTTTTCCCTAAGGCTTTCACTATGCAGATTTACAACCCTTTTCATTTTCCAGGATGCTTCCTATATCCACAGGGCAAAAATCAGCCTTTTCTTGCCAAGTTATGTGACCATCCTCTCCACCATTCCTGAATGACTCTAGACTGCTATTCCCATGAGGACTAAACTAGATTGGGATTTATTAAACCCTTAGCCCCCTGTTTGAATGACACATGGCCTCAGGCAGTAGGCAGTAAGGTGAATGTGCACTACTTCTTTGTCAAGGCACAGTAAACCGCGTTACAGAGTGCACTGCCCCAGGCATTCCTAAACTATCTTGTCCTGTGTCAGCAAGATGCCTTAAAGAACTCTCTACAGAGCTTTCATCGCTCCATTCTCCCTCTGCTCCCACCCTATGCATTTCAATACAGTACAGAAAGGATTTCATCCTTAATTGAAATTCCTTTCATCAGCCTAGATATAGCCTGAACAAAGATACTGACATGAAAAAGCAGTCAAGAACATATCTTTAAAATGTCAATTTGCCAGTGACAGGCATAAAATGCAGTCACTGCAAATCAAGACTTTAAACTCTCATTGTATATCACATAGCTGAAACTTCCCTCCCCTCCACCCCCAGTATCCCTCCCAAAAGTTTTTATGTTTGTACATCTTTGTTTTCCTTTCCACATTCTTCTCATACTGTATTCACAGCAAATCTGAGGATAGCTGGGTCTTGATTAAACCCTTGCAAACCTTAGAGAAAAGTGTTTTAAACTGTGAATAGTGCAATTTATCTTACTGATACAATGAAGAAATTGATCATTCAAACTCCATGGGTTTTCTATTTTTCCTTTTTTTATTCATTCTGGTAAAGTAATTGATGCACTTCTGTCCATACAGACCTTTTAAGTTTGATGCCACATAGGTTTATGTGGCAGGAAATCACTGCGGTCTTGCTTGGCTGCAGAAAGAAGAAATAAGTAATGAAAGTTCTTTCCACTGGCACAATGTAGGGAAGGATACACCCAACAGAAAAACATATGTATGGGCCATCTACTGAAAGCTATATTTAGCTTCTTTACCCTAGGTGATTAATCTAGGTGTTATATCTGCAAGTCTTGACTACACAGAGACCAGAGCCTGGAGAAAAGGAGGCTCAGGAGAGACCATATTGTTCTCTACAACTACCTGAAAGGAGGTTGGAGCCAGGTGGGGGTTGGCCTCTCCTCTCAGGTAACAACAGGTCAAGAAGAAAAGGTCTCAAGCTGAGCCAGGGGAGATTCAAATGGGACATTAGGAAAAATTTCTTCACTGACAGGGTTATCAAGCATTGGAACAGCCTGTCCAGGGAAGTAGTGAGTCACTCTGCAGGTATTTACAAGACATGTAGATGTGGCACTTAAGGACCTGGTTTAGAGATGGACTTGGCATTGCTGAGTTAATGGTTGGACTCTATGATCTTAAGGGTCTTTTCCAAGCTAAATGACTCTTTGATTCTATGATCTTTCTCTCTAGTACCAGTGATACATGTCTCCAGTAAGTTCCTGATGCCACCATCTGTTGCTCATGCATTCTTTTCCAGATACACCACTTCCCACTATGTCTAGTTCTCTTATTTCTGGAAGGGTCTTGTTCCATTCTCAAACCAAATTAATTTTTCCTTTTCAAATCTTTCCTTCAAGCACACCTTTGCCCTGAAACAGTGAAGAACTTGACAGTGATACGGTTGATGAGAACACAGCCAAATATGCTCGTTAATAGTGTTTCATTAATTGCCCTGCACCTGAGTTTGATAAATTCCAGTGTGATCTCTTGCCTTATGGTTCATCTGGTGGAGACATTGCCCATCAGTATGGCTACTGCTTCAATGTATTCTAGAACAGGCCTGGGATACACAGTTACTACCTTACATGAGCAGTAGGAAACAATACTTGCACACTTCATGCGCTATTTGTCCAGGAAATAAAGCAAAAATACTCTGAGGAACTTCCTAGTTTGAGTCTGATGTTCGTAAGCAGTCCTGCAATCAGATGATGGCTGCAGGTGTGCAAGTATCAGATGTGGACTGTTTATGCAGCTGTAACAGTCACACAGTTGGCCAGCGGCAGCGGGAAGTCAGTCGTGGTTAATGTTTAAGATACACAACCTTCACAGAGCTCCTGCCAGGTGTCTTCTTTGGCTTCAGTCTCACTGCCTTCTTGCCTATTCTTTTGTCTATCTAATGTTCAGGAAAAGGAAGTGGAGTGTGAAGTGCTCTGCCCTTGCAACAAGCATGGTGAGGCTACAGGATGTGGAAATAATCAAGACATAACCAACCACTGTGTGCTCTATTTTGTTATATTTGCCTTTTTGGTAACTATTTGAAGATCTTCCCTGCTCACCTGAGGCAACTTTCTAGATTCATCAACAGTTAATTGAAGGCTGATAGCAAAAACTTCATAGATAACATGTTTTCCTGTGGGATACTTCCCTTCTCTAAGTGGACTTGACAATTTTTTTTATTATTAAATGCTTGCATATTCTTCCCTCACAGGCGACATACTAACATTTATTGAAGAAGCAGGGTACTTCATGAAGGCATAGTGTGATTTTTAGCTACAAGGTACAGCAGTAGGGATGTCTTTATTTAGAGATCATTAAAAGGATGAATTCTGTAGTAACAAAACAATCAGAAAAACTTGAGCTTTTTCACAGTATTTGGTCAAGTGAAAACTATGCAGATGGCTGCTGGCTCCATCCTTCTTATCCAGCATGATATCCACTTCTGTCACTCCCTCTTGCTCTTCCTTCATTTTGTTCTCCAGAACTTTGGCAAATGTTATCTTTATTGAGGAGGCACCACTGGGCAGGAATTATTTTACAGTACGAGTGATGGACTGAGATTAATGTGACCCACAGAGAGTGTACCATGTGAACACTGAAGAAATAACTTTAATAACTAATGAGAACTAATGAGGTTTGCACAGCCCTTTTCACTCAAGGAGCAAATTCATAACACTTCTCTTTTGATTCAAAGAGGACACTTTAATCTCACTACTACAAACACGACCTAAGGAAGGACCAGGGTGGAGCATGGGAATACCGTCCTTTTAATTGTCTATTCTTTGGACTGGCAATCTACTTATAACAGCTTCTGCTGTCTGGCTCCAGGCGTGTCATACAGCCTTTGAAAGGGTTCTGAGAAATGTGAGGTTCAGTTGGTGCTACAGGCCCAAATTCCAGCTCTTATCTTGGTTTCAGTGTGTGTGCAGTGAGATGGATGCGGAGGGGCAGCACTAGACAGGCTCTTCTCAAATCTCATCAGCCAAATCATTTCTCAGGGTATATTCAGGGTTTTCTCAGGGTTGTATCAGTCTTCCCACAGATTAACAGTTTAGGTGGAGCTTGAGGGCATTTGTGATCCCCAAGGAATTTCACAACCTTCCTCATTTATCTATTCTGTATTTTCTTTACCCAGATTTTTCTGTCACATTCTGTGGAGCAGGAGTCCCTTTCCTCATTTCATCGGACATTTGAACAGCTCGTATGTGGGGTGCGTTGGCTCAAAGGAACCCAGTATCAGTAGGTGGGGCACTTTTCATTACCCTGCCTGGTCTCTTGCCCTGTCACCCTCCCACCGGGACATCCCTGGGACACATGTAATTAACTGGGTATTCTCTGTCTTCTAGGGGAACAGTCTGTCCATGCCAGAGGCCACATCTTCAAGTTGTTTGGAGATACACATTTTTCCCTTTCATTTTCTCCCTTAACATTCAGCACAGACACAATTATTGCTGGATGAATTTAGCATTTCTAAAATTCCCATTGTTAGCAAAAACAAAACATTGATGTGGAAGGGGGCTGGCCTCACTTCTGACATTCCAAACACAAAGGAATATCACACATGACCAACTCTTCTGTATACAGGTTTTGAACTGACCTCCTTAGAGTTGGCAAATGTTAGGAATGCAGAAGTTCATCTCAGGCTTCTCACTGATGAGGTGACCCGAGTTTTTGAAACTTTGCTCCTCACTGGTAGCAAGTCTGGCAGTGGACACATGTTAGGAGAGCACCACGAAGGGCTGAAGGTGCTCACCATTCCTCTAGTCAGGGCACTACTCGGATGTACATGAATTACATGGTAAGTACAGCTGCACACGTGTAATCTCCCTTTTATTTTCACTTCGACTACTTTAAGTGTTGGGGGTTTTTTCCCAGCTTTTTTAACCCATGCAGTGCTGGTTAATTAATTAGAGGCTATAGTTATAACCTGTGTTACTAACAGAATGTTACACGTACATGTGTCACCATTTGCCTACAACCTTCTGCCCTCTGGTCTCAGGGTTGACAGACGCCTTAGAGGCGCAGTACCACAACCACTGATCCATGGGGTCCGCCATATCCTCTAAGTGATTTGCTAATTTATTCCATGAATTATTTAGGATGCGGGCTATTATCCTGATTTTCTAAGGAAATTTGGCTTCTGCCGTTGCGCCACTTTTAGTTTCCCGCGGTATCTCCTGAAGCCGCTGCCCAGTCTCACCCACCTCTAACAGACCCTGCACACCTTCGGGACGCACAGCTCGCCCGGCTCCCGGGGAGCGCAGCCTCGGGCACCGCGGACGAGCGGCTGCACCGGCATTTCTGCACGGCACGGACCATTCGCTGGGGACGATGCTCAGGGCCGCGGCCTGAGGGGAGCAGCGCCCGGGGCGGGTCCCTCACGGACCCTCGGGCGGCGCGAAATGGCCCCGGCGCCTCCCGGCCCTCGCCCCCGGCCCAGCGGCGCACGCGCGAGGGTGGGCGGCCGGCGGAGCGGGAGCGGGGCGGGGGGTTCTCTTAAAGGGCCCGGCGGTCGCTGCCGCGTCCCGGCTGGCGCTGCGGGACCCGCTCCCCGCACCTCCGACACCTCCNCGCTGAGCCTCCGCCTCGCCTTCCCCTGCCCGCGGGCTCCCTTCCTCCTCCTCATCCTCTTCTTTCGCCTTCTCCTCCTCCCGCGGACGCTGCCGGGGGCTCCTCGCTGCCTTGCGGGGCGTCCCGGGGGCCGGGGCGGGGCGGGCGCG
>VXBA01005916.1:249986-288312 GCA_013399895.1 Serilophus lunatus
ACGGGCCGTCCCGGGTCCCTGCATGTTCCCGGCGGGGGGCGGGCACCGGTGCTCTGAGTCGGGGGGTTGGGGAGGGGGGTCGTTTGTCAATGTGTGCGTGTGGCTCAGGATCTGAGAGGGGGATCTAGCGAGGTGTTTCGGAGACTTGCGTTTGCTGTGCGGGGTGTAAGGGCTGGTGTTGCAGCCCGCCTGTAATTCGTGGGGTTGGGTGTTCTGTTGTTATTTTTCGGTTTGTATAAGCAGTTTTGAGGCTTTGAAGGAGCTGCGCTGCTGCTGCCGAACTGTAGTTCCTCCAAGGTTGCCATTGTTTGCGTTCTGGGAGGGCAGCTGGCGGCCTCGCGGGAAGGCGGCAGGTCGCTTTGGAGGAGGAGGAGGAGGGCCCTGGGTCGTCTGTTCCGTGTGACTTCTTTCCAGGGCAGGTTAGTTTCCCCCCGGCGTCTCTGATGCCAGAGCAAGGCCCCAGAATGAACGGTTTCTCTCTGGGCGAGCTGTGCTGGCTGTTCTGCTGCCCGCCCTGCCCCAGCCGCATCGCTGCCAAGCTGGCCTTCCTGCCCCCGGAGCCCACCTACACCGTGCTGCCCCCCGAGCAGCAGCAGCAGGAGCCCGGGGCGGCGGCCGGGGCGGGCACCCCCACGGCATCGGGCACCTGCAGTCTGCACCTGAGCGAGCGGGCGGACTGGCAGTATTCCCAGCGGGAACTGGATGCCGTGGAAGTGTTCTTCTCCCGCACGGCTCGAGATAACAGGCTGGGCTGCATGTTCGTCCGCTGTGCCCCCACCGGCCGGTACACGCTGCTCTTCTCGCACGGCAATGCTGTGGACCTGGGCCAGATGTGCAGCTTCTACATTGGCCTCGGCTCCCGCATCAACTGCAACGTGTTCTCTTATGACTACTCTGGCTACGGGGTGAGCACCGGCAAGCCCTCTGAGAAAAACCTGTACGCAGACATTGATGCAGCCTGGCAGGCCCTCAGGACGAGGTAAATGGATATTGGACGCGAGGTATTTCTGTATCAACCTTTAATCCTAGTAAGTCCGGTGTCTGCACGGTTAACCTGCTAGAGGAGGGGAAGGGTTTGTGGTGAGGCCATGGAAGTACCTCAGGCCATCTTCCTGTTCTGTGAACAGCTACAGTGTTTGCTGGGTGGCTTCCTTTGTTAAAATGAAGGACAAACCTTTATCCTTGGGTGTTTTCTAGATTTAGGGGATTATTGAGCTGTGTTATACTTTAGCCGTTGCTTCACCGTTGAAAATCTACATCTTGAGTAGGACATATTGCAGTGGTTGCAATTTGAGCTTGCAGGCTGCCAAAGGCCCTTTTGTTCAAGACTTGCTTGGCACTGTCTAAGGTTAGAGGCAACACAGGTGAGCCAAAGCTCTGACTGAATTTGGCAGTAGCCTTGGCTTGTGCTTACCAAGAAACTGCTGGCGTTCTGTGATGCGTTTGGTGTTTCATGTGTGACGTGGATGTCTTTCTCCTTTGGCATCCAAACAACTGTTCCCCAATGGAGAGGGTAGCTGGGTGGAAGGAAAAAGTGTTGACAGTTGGAAGTAGAGCTGGGGATTCTATCAGGAGATGCTGGCATCCAAAGGGATGGAGCAGCAGTGAGAAGGCTCTGGCAAGGCAGGGTGGCCAGTTGAAACTGTGAGCCCTCGACCTCTAGAAAATCCTGAACAGAGCTGCTGCCTCTGGCTCTGAGCTACAACTGATTGCCCTCTCTGGGCCTCTTGCTTCTTCTTTCCACAGAAACTATGAGCTCCTTTTGCTGTTGCATAAGTGGTTCTTAAAGTATGACCTCGCAGAACATGTCCTGAAAGAGGGAGCTTTAAAAAGCTGAAATTGTTGCAGCAGGATGAGAGAAAAGAACGGTGAACATTGTTGGTTCTTGGCCCTGGTGTTGTGTAGACGAGCTTGGCTTGTGTGAAATGTGTATTTAATGTCTATCTCAGGGCTGCGTGCCAGCTGCAGAAATAGTGACAGGAGTTGTTACTAATTTAGATAATTGGCTTTGCAAGAATCTGGGGATTGGTTAGTCATGGAGTCCAAATGCCTTTTGACATTGCTCTGCCCAAGTCAAGCTAAAAGCAGAGAGGAAAAAGGTGTAGGGGGATGTTACCCTTTCATAGCACAAGTTCGTGTTTGGTGAGCAAGCCAGATGCTGGGCTCGTTTTCCAGGACTGTTTTTTTTTTCCCCCCTTGAATGTAAATAATATGATTTTACATAAAGACTAAATGATTGAATGCTGCTGTTACACATATGGGATGATGTAAATAAGGTTTAAGAGAGGAAAAGTGCTATGTCTAAGCCAAGCCTGTTTGTCCTTCAGTTGCTGTGTTTTGTCTCTGTTTTACTTGATGACATTTTTTTATTTCAACCTTCCAGACCTCTGAAAAAGCGCTTTCACATCTGCCTGGAAGTGCTGCTTCTGTGCTGACAAGTATTTAGAATGTGTTTTAAGTTCTGTGTAGATCCAGAAACAAGGAGTTCCTTCACCTGAGTCTTCCAAGTAACCTGACCCAGTAGGTGATGCCAACACATGCCTGGCTTGTTAGGAGAGGATCTGGCTTCTGTTAAAGTGTGACTGGAAACGTTTGTAGTTTTCTATTAATGTCCTTTCTGTGGTTTAGACAAGGTCTGGGCTCTGCTTTTCTCCCTAAATTGAAGGGTTGAAATTTGCCAACTCTTACTTAGCCACGTTTGTTAATCCAACGTTTTAGTGCTGCCTTGAGGGTACTGTGAGAGCAGTTGCATTATCATTGGTTAGATTTTTGGGAGAAAAAAAGCCATGGGAATTGGCTGTCCAGGGAAGTGGTGGCGTCACCACCCCTGGAAGTGTTGAAAAGGCCTGGGGATGTGGTTTAGTGGTGAATGTGTGGTGCTGGGTTAATGGTTGGACTTGATGATCTTGGAGGTCTCTTCCAACCTTAAAAATTCTATGATGACAGTGTTTTATGTGCCCAGTAAATAAATAGGTTACTGTAAAATGTATCCTTAAAAAGAAAGTTAATATATTCTATTAACAGATGACTGTCCTTGTAACAGGTATGAGCTGAAACCTTAGTCTTTCTGCTGATGAGTTCTCTAAGTTGTAGTGTGAACTTTACACAACTGATCATTTCTTAGTCCTTTTAGTGGGTCCATCTGGCTCACAATTAAGTGAAATATTCTGCAGTAAAAATACAAGCCTGCCTCCTGAGGTAAAATGTTGTGTTGTACCATTCCTGTTGCAGCAGTTCATTGGTAGCTCCAGGAGTTGCTGTGTGCTTTCATTCTTAATGCAAATTCCTGGCGTTTGGCCTCTAGTCATATGGTACTGAACTGTAATGCAAAGTTAAAAGTGAAGTCTTAAAATAGAGGTTCACTGTGCCATCAAAAGCATTTAGTCATCTGCGCTCAGTTCCGTGGGAAGCTGTTGCTCTTCTGAATCCACCAGACGTTCCACCTGGCAGCAGAAGGGAATCATTTGAATGTTGGAAGTCTGAGACTCTTCTATTTTTTCCTTTTAAATTGTGCATCTGAAGTACCAGTGATACTTAGGAATCATTAATATATTGGTGTATGTTTTAAGGTGCCTTGAGTAAGGTGGGAATTAACCCTCCCCTTGGAGAAAGCAGGTTGCTGGCAGGTTTTAGGAAGGATGGTGAGCTGGCTGGGGCTGCCATCATGGCTGCAAATTTCCACTGCGTTTTTTCAGGGTGCTGAAATAAGGATCTTGCTGTCACACACACCTTTAGGAATCAAACCTCACAAATAAAATGATTTTAAAACTATCTTTTAAACAGTGGATGAAAAAAATGAAATTGTCAAGTTTTTGTGTTCAGCTTCAGTTATCAGCCTGTCTTTGCAAGATCAGTCTCAACTGTTCTTTGTTCTTTTAGTCTTTGTAAAGGAAACTTACTTGCCTTAATTTAAGGGAATTTACTATCTCTCCCCATGAATAAAGTCTACTTTTAAGTGGTAATTTTACTAATTATTCATTCTGAATGCTGTCTTTCAGCCCATTGTTGACATACAATTTTATTCCCTTTAAATGAGTTTTTGTAGGTTTGTCTTCAGAGATCATAACTGCAGCATTGGTGGCTCTCATTCCAATATCAAGAATTCATCAGTACTTAATTGGAATTTTTACATATATATGTATATTTCCACTTGATTAACAAATTTCCATCTGGTATCTCAGTGTTTCCCAAAAAGTGTTTTCTGTCTTATTGCTACAGATGATGTTTTTTGAAGCGTTTATTCTGGGCAGGTTGGTCTATTTCTGTTCTTTTGGTTTCAAAACCAGACTGAAGAGAAAGTATATTGGACTCTGTCTTCCCTGATGGTCCCTGTGTTTTGTAGTGACTGCTTTTTATTCAGATGTGGCTCTCACCCTGATATCTGATTGTGTTAGACAACATCTGCACAGAATGACTTGATTGTCCTCCTCCTCCTCCCCCCTTTCCTGAATTCCACATGGGAAGGCTGAACTTTCTAACACTTTTACATTAAGACAATGTACAGTCCTTAAAAACAGGATGCACACGTAGGGGTTGTGTACAGTGCTTAAGCACAAAACCAGGGCTGCTTTGTTGACTGCATGCTATTTATATTGAAGTCAATTTGTGTGTTCTCTGAGTATTTGGAAAAGATTGGTGAAATGTTTTAAAATCCCAATTGAATGAAAGAAGGGACTACTGCTCCACTCTGCTTCTGTAGTAAAATATCAGAGAGGAGAACCCGTTTGTCCATCTTTTGGACACTGAAAGGAGGGGAAGAAAACGTAATTAATAAATGGCTTAAAAGAACTCTTTTGTTTCATTTAACAAAATACAGCTTAGTGTGTTTTTCATGGTACACAGTATAAACTATAATGTTTTTAAGCTTTTGATAAATTATGCTTCTTATTAAATTTTTGAATCCTTGATTCTCAAAGCAGGTACATTTGGATTTGTCTTTCAGTCCATAGGAGAGCATTGGTTCACTTTCATTTTTCCTTATGCTTTTTGGTCAATAAGACATGAATTGTGAAATGGCGAAGTAAAATCCAAGGGCTTTTGATCATTGGATAGCAGATGGTTTAGAAAGCTTAAATAGTTTTTTAAACTACTTCCCCAAATTTAATTTAACCACAGACACCAAACTTTTTATCATGGAGGAATTTTATTATTTGTGGTGCTGATTATCAGCAGATTATTGCTGTTTCCATTGCAGGAGTTGGTGGAGGAGTCTTACAGTTTTCATTTGAGTAAAATCAGGAAACACCCCTAATTGGATTAGACTGGAGTGATAACTAATCTTCTGAGGTTGTGTCACTTTAGGTTGTCTCCATTCTGATGTGATGAAGTGGTTACAGCTTTCCAGGTGAATAATATCTTCAGGTTTTTTTTACCTTGATTAATCAAAACAGTTAATTTATACTTTAATTTTCTGTGCAACAGAATCTTCTTTCACTAGCAGCGTGTTTCTGGTTATGATCTAATCTAATTCTTTAGATTGGTGACTTTTGATCAAAACCTTTAAGAATTCAACAAAATATGTGACATGACCAAAGGCAGGGCTTGGCAGAGCCATGATAAATAGTCCTGGAGTAACAAGAGTTTCCCTTGTTCATGGAGCATCCCTGGTACGTTTTTCTGTGACTGACTTTAATGGGGTATTTCCCACTGCTGGATTTTTCAATAATATTGTTACAACGTCCCCAAAGGATTGTTTAAAGATACTGTTCTCTAAAACTGAACTTATGCTTCCTGCTGTGGTCAATACTTCAAGAAAAACTGCATATAGTTTGATTCAAAAATAGAAACATGCAGAATCCTCTCCTGTTTTTGTCTGTGCAATGAGCAGACATTAATTCAGATGATGAGTGTCCCAGGGACAAATACCAACAACTGTTCAAAACAGGTGCTCTGATGTTCAAAGTTATTCAAAATGTTTACTGAGCCTTGGTGTTGTATTACCTCTTTTAGTCACTGAAGTAAAAGTAGTTTTGTTAAATATTTCCCTATTTCTGTCAGGACTGCAAGATCAAAGCTTGTTTAAAAAGAGAAAAAAAAAAAGAAAGGAAATTTTTTCACTGTCAAGAATGTTTTGCAACTGGTGTTATATGGGAAGAAAAAGAAGCTGCCAAAGAGCCTTTGGCTAACAGTGTGTGTTATCCTGAGTGTAGATAGTCCTGAAATTCCACTGCCTCAACTGGAGGTGTTGGTTTTCCCTGATGCACAGAGCTGGTAGGACCTGGTTCTCAAGAGCATCAGAACATTGAACATAAAGATTTCTGGAGGCACATGTTGTTAAATCCTGTGTGCTGAAGTAACTGAAGGTTTCTGTCTGGTTTTTAGCACCGAGTCGCACGAAGTGCACAAGAAAGTGAAAAGCTTTCCTTTCTCCCTCTGGGCAGAGAAGTGACACCTTTCGAGGCTGAGCTGGTGGTTGCTGTGCTGTGGCTGTTTGACCTGTGCATGTTGCTGGGAGCTCAGATCTGTTCAGATTGTTCTGGACAGTGGAGTATCAGCTGGACTGTGTAAACCTCAATGGCTTTGCTCTGAAGCCACGATCAGTCTCCAGTCCATCACAACCCCAAAAACAAAATATCCCTCCAAAATTTAACCTTTCCCCTACAGTAGTTACTCTGCTGCCTTGGAGTGTTTCTAAGCGCTGGGCTAAACTTACACTTGTTCATTATTTGTGAACATAAGTAAAAAGAACAAAAAAAATAATTAGCAATGCCATCTTGCACTGGAGGTACTTGTGGGTACAGGTGGAGACCATTTCAAGCTGTGGAAGTGGGTTATCTGCCAGCAAAAACTGACACTTATTGTGAAGAAAACTGGTTCTTTTCAGTTTTCTGGGGTTTTTTTGGTCCTGTGACCCTTCCTCATTTGGAGATAGACTAGTACAAGGGCAATTAGCTGTTTGGAGCCTAACTGCTGGAACACAGGTGTGAACTGTACCCAACATACATGTGTACACTAAGGCTTGCTTTTGCCAGCTAGCCCCTAAAGAAGGCAGGAATCTCTCTCTATTAGGAGGTAGTTTCAGTTGCCACTGAACTTGAAAGAAACTGAAGACTCTTATCTGTGTGCAAGAGGAGGAATTCTTTGTGTTTTCTTGAATCCAGGAAAACTTTTACAATTTTTGAATGCTCATGGCTCTGAAGTGTCTGAAATGAAGTTAATTAAGAATTGTTTTTTGTCTCGCTCGAGTAAGTTGGGTTTGTATGGGCTAAAATACAGAACCAGACCAACCCCTGGGCAAACCTCTGGTGTCTCTAGGGGTCAGCTGGTGGGGGATAATTGAGGTTGCTGGAGGCCAGTACTGGTGAATTGAATAAGCAGTTGCAGTGACCCATTTGCTGCTGCTTCATCTTGACTGCCCTGCTTTCTAGTTTTTACATGAATGACTTACACTGGTCTTGCACGCTCAGCCTGACATCTGATGATGGAGCTGAATTTCACTCCTGACTGAAACTGGGTGTTTTCTTAGCATCGGTTTTTTCAGTGTGCCAGGTGTGGGAAGCAGTGGGAAGTGTGTGATTGCCCAGGAAACACTGTTTGAACATGGAGGAATAAAGATGCTTTTAGTGGAAGGCTAAGAATGTAGAATGGGTTTGGAGAACAGTGCATAGTGTCAGCTTAAGGACTGAGGAACATCTTTGCATTCTTTATTCCAAAGGCTAATTTGAGAAAAATGCATTATTGTTGTTTGCACATCAGCTCTGCTGCCCACAGTCACAGAAAGGTGCAAGTGTAGCCCAGCTGTACAATGACAGCACTGTACTGGCATTATCTGTGCCCATATCTTTATATTTTTAACCACTGTGTTGATTTTACAGAACAAAGCTTCTCCTGTTGGCATGAAACATTGTGGTTGGATTTTCTGACTATGAGACCAAATACACAAAGGCTCAAAACTGAGCTAAACAGCAGGGTCTGGCTCAGTGCCCACCCACCTTCCCACCCTTGGTTTCATGTCTCCTGATGAGCACATGCATATCTTTGGGAAAATCCCTACAATCATGAAATAAATCCACAATCTCTCAACTTCCCAAAAGGGGAATTCCATGTGGGTTCACAAATGAAAAATGATGTTGATGTGGAAGATGAGGTTTTCAGTTGATACACTGGCCTCAAAGTCTGGAGGGGAAAAAATTAAATTAGAGGTAATCTCAAAGTATTGCCTCTGGTTTTTATTTTGTATTGCAAATTTGTTAGGAAAAGTTAAGGTATGCTTTCCTCGCAGTAATGTTATTTATTCTTGAAACTTTCTAAGTGCACCTTTCAAGATGAAAATGTTACTTTCAGCTGTTGATTTGGAATCGACTGTTGGATTAAACTGTTTGGGCTGTGCTTTTAGGAAGATGTGTGTTAACAGTGCCTGATGAAAAAAATCCTGCTTACATATAGAAGTGTTACTTTGAGAACTTTGACTCATGGGAGCCTTATTTATCAGCCAAGGCATGCAGCTGAAACGAGCTGCATAGCTCAGTGTCTGGCAAATCACCTCTCTCAAGGCATGCAGTGCCAGCTAGTAGCTCAAAGATATTCTTTCTTTATTATTATTATTTTACAGGACACTGCCACATTTCTCAAGATGCCAGTATGTTCAACCAGTTAAGTTTAAATTTGTGTCATGGCACAACCATCTCATTTTTGTGTGCAGCGAGTGAACAACTGGAGAAATGGATAATGGGATCCAAAAGGTCTGAAAGAGCTGAGACCAACTTCAACACATTTCTCAGGAAAGCACCCTTTAAAGAGTGTGGTTTGAAATGTTTCTCCTTTAATAAGGTTGTTTAGAATGGGGTTTGCTCAGATTATAGGATCCTTCTGAACTTTCCTCTTCTCTGTTAACTTCTATTTAGATTTGCTTTGACTTTCCTCATAGAACTAGAAAAATTATGTTCTGCATAAGCAAAGAAGACAAACCAGCTGTATGGTTTTTTCTAGTGTGCAGATAAACTGAGATAAAGTTCAGATTATTTTATCATTATTTCATGAATCTTAATGGCTCTTTATAATAAATTAAACAACTCACTTTGCCTTAACTATTACACTATAAATAAATAGCAAGCCTTAATAATATGCAAAATAGAATATAAACCAACAGTAATAGGGAGTGGACTTCTGTTGGGCATTTTGTGACCAAAATTATGTATGGAACCATTTACACTTTAAAGGGAGTTTTTAGACATTAACTTGCTGCCTTAAGCACTGGACCAGTTTGTTTGTGCAGCACTTAACTGTTGTCCCAACTGTTTCTCCCCAACTTCTGATGAATTTATTTAAGTGGGATGTTGGCAGCATGACAGCCTGGGGAAAGGGGCATCTTCCAAGAAAATGATGTTTTTGAAGCATGTTCTCCTGAGTGAATTTACAGAAGTCTTTTCCAACATTCTATTTGTTCTTTGTAGCTTCATGTCTCAAAAACGTGTGTATGTTTAAGTGTCTTTTTGTGGGGTTTGTTTGGTTGGGTTTTTTTCTACATGAAGTAGATAATCTTGTATTTTTTAGAGGTGTTCCCTGGACAGTTCTTACCTTGAGGCAGCTGATCAAGAGCCAGTCAGTTTTCCTCCTTCCCCGGAGACTGAAATGTACTTCAACTTCCATATTAAGTTGTATTACACATTTTCTTCTTAGTATCTTTTTGTTGTTGTTCCATACTGCAAAAAGCTTGTATTTTTCTGGAAAACTGTGGGATTTAATGTGTCTTAATACTGTGGAAAATGTTAGTGTTTCTGTCTGGTTATGAGCATCTTTACCAAGTTTAACAAACTACAAGTCCCAGAGTTGCAGGAAGAGGTGGAGTAGTGTTCCAGCTACAGGTTTGCTATTTTTATGCATTCTGGTTTCTGGACATGTAACCTTTGCCTCAGACTGGTTAATGAGTACACTTGGAGACAGCATGTGTTGCAGGCATTTCTGATGCAAGAGAAGCACCCTTTCAAAAGTCAGTTTGGTGATTTAAGATATTAAGTGGGGTTTTAACCTTAAGCCCCTCCAGTATCCCTCTAAGCTTTGACTTTTGCTGTATCTCTGCCAGCATCCAACCCTCTGGTTCTCTGTTAGAGAAACCTCTGCTCCCTCCCCTGGACTCTTGCTGATTGTCCATGTAATGTGATGTTCATTTCTGAAGCCTGCTGTGCATAAACCCCATACAATTTGTTCTTTGAAATTTGTACTAAAAATCAATCTGGAAATGCAGAAAGGACTGTCTGTAAAGGAATACAGGCACAAAGTTGTCTATTAGCAAAAGAAGTGGTTCTGATCTGTATCTGCATTAACAAAGAATGAAGATGACAGAATGTACTTGAATATAATTTGGATCTGAATTATTGATAGATCTTGAACGATATGACAGTCTTGAAAGATAAGATTATCATAAATCCTCCCTGTTCATGCAGTTTTATAGAGAGAGAGGGGTTGTAAAGTTCCCTTGAATTGTTGAGTTTGTTTCTACCCTGAAACTAAGGAAGCTGGTGCCAAGTGTCCCACCCTTCCAAACTGGATGCCTTTCTGCCAAAGCTCATCTAAGATCTGTAATCATTTTGTGCAGAGCGTTGAACAGACACTGTAGATGCAAATAAGATCTGGCACCTTCCAATTATTTCAGGAAATTACTCTTTCCATCCAAAAATCCATTTTAGTGTTAATAATAAGGGACATAAAATGCAAGGATCTTCAACGTTTCTTACCTGAGTGTAGATCTAAATTTGCTTCATTCTGGCAGCAGGAGAAGCTGCCCTAAAGATTTTTTGTTTGGAATTGCACAGCAATTTTCTGTTTTTCTTTTACTGTGTTAATTTGCATGTTAATTCAAATAAAGTTAGCAATATTAGCTTAAACTTAGCTCATTGAATTACTGGAATTCTGAAGGGGAGAGGAGGATTTAACAGACATCATTGGTCATCTTGTACTCTGTTCTAATTTGTTTCACTGTGCCCAGTGCTTCTGGGCCATAGTCTAATGTGAACTATTTTCTTTACCACTCTTCACTGTAGAACTTTCCTCTTTAAATAGTTCTTTAAATTCTCATTAAATATTTCTATTTTACCTCTGTCTTGGAAGCTTTATGGTATTAGGAGAAAAGGAAACACTATATTCATTTCCAAAATGTAACTGTGTGCAGAGATAAATAGGGGAGAAAACAGCAGTAGTTGATAACTAGAAGTGAAATGGTGAATTGCACAAAACCTGTGTGGCCAAATGCCAGTTTGGGTAGTAATGTAGCCACTACTACACTCCTTTTCCAAGCACTGTGCTGTTATCTGTTATTTCAAAAATAGAAAGTCCAACAGTACAAGACTCCTTTATGCTGTGCTGGTTTATTGGAAGGCACTTGAGTGCTGGTGTGGCACAGCCTGGGATTGTTAACATTTTTTCCTGCTTAACCAGTTGCTCTTTGGTGATACTGCAATCAAGTAGGGAGCCTGTGTGATTTACAAGGACTGCATCATAGATAGAGGCAAATAGGGTGGTGAATAACATCAGGAAGCTGCTTTTCTTTTTTCTTTTTTTTTTTTTTTTTTTTTTTTAGATTTCTGAGATGCATCTGCAGGTCAATGTCTACCTTTAGCTTCAGCTGAAATAATGACCTTAAGTGATTGCATTAACAGTTGCCCTTGATCCACTGCTAGGTGCTCCTGCTGCTTGTGGAGTAGCTGTTAATTGTTACACATCCTTTTCTGAGGGGAAGAAAATTGTCTAGCAGGCAATCTTTCACCAAAAAAACCCTACAAAAGCAATTGGCCCTGTTACCTACCTGTGCTGGCAGAAAACACAGTATGCAAGTGTGCTGTTTGACCCTTGTGCAAATCAAGATGTTTTAGCAATCTGGGCAAAATGTCTTTCACTCCATAGAGGCTGGGATGGTCCCAGATAAGATAGCTGGATAAGCTGAACAAGTATATATGGCCTGGTTTCAGGACTGAATTTTCTGATGTGAATTTAGGAAAATTATGAGAAATCCTTTCCCCAGTGTTCAGAAATACCGCTCCCATTTTTCAGAATAACACTTGATGCTTTAAGGCAGCTAAAGGTCGCTGATCCTTGATGTTTGTGCATGTAATTAAATGCAGATATAAGCTCCTGTAATAAATTACTTTTTTGTGCTATCTTTTATAGTTCTTAGAGGGCACAAGGCAGGTTTTCTGAGCACTTAAAGCAAACAGAAGTACACAGAAGAAACTTTGCCTCTGTGATAATTTTTATTGTTCACAATTCTAAGTAGTATTTACTGGGAGAAGGGAGGAGGGATTTAGCCCCTGGGTCTTTGATAAAGGCTGTGGCTAGGAAATTTGATTTTTAAGCTCTGAACTAGTTATCTGTGGTCTGCTGTTCTAGAACATCTGGTGCTGTTAATCCTGGTGATTGCTATGTATTTTTTTAATCATCTTAGGTTTATATTGACTTTTACTGGGGGGTTGGACACTGATTGTGCTAAAAGTTCATTAAAGGAAAACGTGGAATAGAAAATGAAGTGTAAAACAGTGCAGGTTTTAATATTTGCTTGATAAGGTACAGATTTTGTGGACCAACAGGTCTTTAATCTGGTAGAATCAAGTCAGCCCATATTTGAGTGACAGGAATGGAAGAACTTGAGGATGCTTAAGAAAAAAGGAATTGATGAGTCTGATTTAAAAGTCAAGAGTGGCAATATAAAAATGGTACAGAGAGAGAAAGAAAGAACAAACATTGAGGTTTTCTTGTCTCTGAAAAGGTGCTGGATGACTCTTTACCAGTAATAGATTGCTTTCATGAAATGACTGTCATCTTCCATTTGGCAGTTATCACTCTGGGTGTTTGTTAGAATATTTAATGAATCTATCTGAAAATGGATAATTGAGAGAGGCAGGAAAGACTCATCAGGAGAGTTGTGTTTCTCGTGAGGCTGTGAATTTGCCACTTTTTGAAAGCAGATTCTTAAATGTATGCAGATTCACATTAAAAAAGCTCAGTGTTTGGAGCAAATAAAAAATTGGTATGTGCTTTTTCCATTTACTTGGGGGTAGGCGAAAAATAGAGGTTACAGTGTCACTTGATTTCTCTATTTGTGATTCAAGAGCCGTGTCTGTGCAGAGGAAGTAACTATTGTTTTGACTTCTTATTCAAAATAATATACTGCCTTTCTTCAACTCTGTGGCAGTGGTTAGAGTAACTCAAAGCAATGTGAAGGTTTTCCAGGGAATTGAAGAGGAGTATCCAAGCAGGATATGTGGTCTCTTGGATAACACAGGCCATGACACTTTTTCACTTGGCTTCTGCATAGAGCCCTTCAGTGTTTATAAGGTATTGCATTCCTTTGTGAAGCTCATTCTTACTTAATAACTTTGTTCTTCTATGCTGCTTGAGCAAGTATATAAGGGAAAAAAATCCCAGTGCCAGCTGAGCCATTTTCATACAATGCTGGCTGACAAAACACTCATTCTGGGGACAGATGGATTCATCTGCTGTTGGTTCTTTTGAGGAGCACCAGACCAGTTCATTGGCACTGACTCCTTTGTATCAGGACCTCTCTGCCATTCCTGCCCCCCATCCTGCCTGCCCTCTCACCCCTTGTGTGTTGGAGACTCTCAAATCCCTACTGAGCTGGGCTAATGCTTCTGGATGGGAAGAAATGCTGTGTCCAGTGTGTCTGCTCACATACTTTCAAGGCCTTATCCATTCCAGCTCTCATGTAATCCTCTCAGACTCCAGCTCTGGTGCTCTGTGAGAGAGGCTGCATTCAGACTGGAGGGGATCTTTGAAGAGCAGTGTGAAAATGGGGGCTGTAATAGGATTTTGGAGGCAAGCACCTGCTGTTTGTTAGATGGTTCAACTTCTTTTTTGTTCTCCTCTCTTAGCATTATGGGGTTAACACTTGAATCTTTTACCAGCTTGTGTTTTAAATATAGTTGCAATTGTCTGTAAGTGATGTAAGGAAAGTACTGTATCGGTGCCACATGTTTCACATTTAATGGTTTGTAAGCTGTGTCAAAGAATTGTAGCAAAACCAAGTCATTTAATGTTGTTAATCTTTGAAAACTTGAAGTTCTCTGTAATACCTGTAGATGAAATAGCTTTTACTTAGAGACTGAAATGTAAATAAAATGACAATAAACAGATGAAAGAGAATGCAAAAGGAAGGTAAGAATGGAAAAATCCCCAACAAAACCAGATAAACCACAAACCAGAAGCCCCACACTCAAATGAAGAAGTTAAATAAAAACAGTGGGGGGAGTTCAAGGTTTTGAATGGTCTTCTTTGAATTTTTTTCATCTAGCCTTTCAAAGGATTAATTCCTGTTTAGCAAAACATTTAATTATTCTAGAGAATGCAGACAACTACCTGCCTTCAGGAAAATTTACATATATATACACACTTCTGTTTTAAGATCCTTAGGTCAGGAATGCCTTTTTTATTAGTTCCAGTGTATGTGGTTAACATACACTGTTAAGCTGTGCAGACCTATAAGTGTGACATTTCAGGTGAACTTTGCAGTTTGGTTACAGTTAGTCTTGTCCCTCAAATGCTTATACAGTGATAACTATTTTTTAGAAACTACAGCCTGATAGATTGAAAGAGACTTCACTGGCACCATTTCTTTTCATCTTGACCGTTCTGGTTTGTGCACTTCAGCAGCTATTCCCTGCTTTGTGGGCAGCTGAGCCGGACCTGGTTGAAGGGTAGAAATGTCAGATGGGTGGAGGCAGCAGCTCTGGTCAAAAGCTGCTGTGCTGCTTCAATAAGTAATCCCAGCTCATGAGTCAGAGGCTTAAGTCTGACATAGGTGCAGCTCGTGGCCATCAGTGCCACAGCAGGGTGGCTTCGCCTCTGTGGTGCTGTGGGTGTGTAGGAGTGAGGAAATTATACCAGAAAGTTAGGGTTTGATGTGAAGAGTCAAGGCAGGGGCAGTGCTTGAGACTGAGGTGTCAGAGGTGCTTCACTAAACAGATGAGAATACTGAAAGGATAATACAGTGCTTCTAAACAAAAATGCTTTGAGAACTATTGGAGAGCACCAAGATTTGCTTCCTCCAGGGTAGTAAACCCTCATTTCTCAGTGCTGAGCCAAGGCTGGTGAGGAGGGTTATGTGATGGGCTTGGGAGCTGGGCCAGAATGCATTGGCTCACTGAGGTTTCAGCCTTGGGAATAAGGCAAGGCTCTCCAGTTTGGAAGTATCTGAAATCTAAGAAACAGCTATGAAAGCACAAAACTTGTGGGAATGCATAAGCACTGTTAGTATTTGCACTGAGGTTTTCTTAACATCTCCTGGGGAATCAGTTTCTGTGCTTGTTGACACATTCTTGTTTTAACTGAAGTCTTCATATTAAAATATGTTGTGATTAGGTAGGTACATGGATGTCATCAAATCTTTCTTGTTCTTCATAACAACCCTTACTAGGAGTACAATTTCAAGGAGCATTGTACCTCATTTTTAAGCTTTGGAGTGTAGGATACCCAAAGTGAAAGCGCAGGCTTTTTGCAATAGTAAAAGCATGGTTGAAGTGAAGCCTGAAAGAGAAAAATCTTTCCCAACAAGGATGAAAAGCTGGTCTTTAATGGAAGCTTGCAGATGCACAATGTACAGAGACGTGTTCCCCACCATAGCACCAGTGCCCTTCATTCAGTACTAATCAATTATCATCTCTGATGAACACATCCAACCCAGAAATGGTTTGTCACTCATCCTGCCCCCCCCAGGTTTGCCCCTTGGAGCTTTTCTTGGGGGTTTTGGGGCCTTCTATCTTGCTTTGTCTACCCCATATCTTATTTCCCTCCAGTCCCAAACAGGATGTCCTTGCTAGGATCTGTTTTTCCCCAAAAGAACATTAAACAACGTTTCACAGACAGAGGTTTGCTACCATCCTAAGTGTGAGACACCATGCAGCTGTGCTGAAATCCAGAAATAGGAAGTATATAAGAAATCTTATGACATTAAAACCTCTGATGACTTGTTAAGTCCTGTGAGGAGTAAACTCCTCTGTTAGCTCTGCTGTATTACAGAGCATAGGTTATGATGTGCACAGTTGAAGTGAAAACACCCAGCAGGGTAGAGAGGAGATAGAAGCTGGGGGTGAAGATAATGAATTCCTCACTCCAGAAGATACTATAGGCTGAGCTTCTCAGTGCAAGTAACCAAATTTTCTGTGCTGTCTCAGCTTATTTAAATGTACCTCAGAGACTGACCATATAGATTTTGTACACTGGTTACAGTAAAGAGTATATAACAGAATGTAGCTCATGAGTTTTTGTGAATTATTGATGCTGTGCTCATGAAGAGAGTTCTTAGTGTCCAATAAAGGATCCCTGTTCTCTGTATTCCATGTTTATTTGTTGCAGAGCACCTTAATTAAAAGCAAAATACTTTGTTAAAGTTAACTCCAGTGCTGGAGTAAAAGATTCATTTTTAGTATCCCATCTACTCATTGTGTCCTGAGGCTAAATTGTGTGAGTCAGGATTGCTCTAAGAAGGCACTTTGTAAGAAGCAGGAAGCCATGAGGAGAGATTCTGTGTATATTCCAAACTATTACCTCGTGCCAGTTCTGGCTGCAGAACCCCAGTTGATTTTTAAGGTTGCTAAAGCAAAGAAAGTTGGGGGCAGTGGGAATTATGCTTGAATATATTATGTGGGTAAGTCTTATTTCCACTGCTACTGTGTTCTTGTATTTCAACCTAGAGTGGATTTGGTTTGTATTTGCTCCTGTGATTAGAGAAATAAAATAAATAACCCCCTCTAGATGTTGGGGGATCAGGAATTCTTCTAGGAAGGTGCTGACTCCCTCTCAGAGTAAAGGTAGGAGTTCAAACAGGTGGCTCAGCCCCATCATTGCTTGTTTTTGTGGATGTTTCACAAGTCTCTTTTGGTTATTGGTGGCCTTCTTGATAACTTTGACTCTATATGAAGGAATTAATGATTGTAATGGAAAAGTTATTCTATTCTGTTACACTAGCATGCCCATGGCTCAAGTTCCTGCTTACATTTCAGTGCACATTTAATGAAAACTGTTTCCTCATTCCCTGCTATCTGGGGAAAAACCCCAACCAACCAACCAAACAAAAAAACCAGCAAAGCCTCAGTCAGACAGAAGCAACTGTTTCAAATCTGTTTGTTGTTTGTACATAAAACTGCTACTTCATGTGGTAGACAAATGAGCAATTTATCATAAACCAAACACCAAAATCAGTATCCTGGGGTATTGTGGTGGAGAAAAGTCATGTTATAAATACAGCTGGGTTCTCAGTACAAGAGAAAACAGAGGTGGCTTTAGTTTTTAGCTCCTTAAAAAACCATATCCAATAGATCTGCAAGCACAGATTGCCTATTTTCTGCCTGTTTTGCCTTTTGTATCACAACAGTTTGTTACTGCTCAGGTAGCTTGGAAGAGGTTTCTTCCAGAACACAAGTTTGCAGAGGTTTTCTTTCCTGGCTGATGATTTGTGCTACCTGTATTTTTTTTTCCAGTGCTCTTAAGTTTCACTTCACTTTTGCCTCCTGTTTCTGGAAAACTCTTGAAAATTTTTAATGGATTGATGCAGTTTGATTGCAGTTGTCAAAAAACCCCAGCTGTGAGATCATTAACTGGTTGTGATGCTGATTTATGAGTGACAGAAGAGAGACCACAGACTGGATCTGAACCTGGAAGTTGCTTCTCTGGGCTGGTGGTGCAGTGGTGGTAATTTGGCTCAGAGGTGTGTGGTGCAAGGTAAGCACATGGCAGTGCTGCTGTAGTTTGATATGAAATCCTGCAGCAAAATGGATTCAGAAGGGGAAAAGGAACTTCCTTGTAATGGTGAAGCTGGGGGGGGAAAAAAGAAGGGAAATGGATTTACTGTCCAAGAGCACTTGGTTTGGCAGTTTTACTTCAGTAAAGAAAGGTGTTCCCCTTTTGACATGTGGCATCTTCAGGAGCCACTGATGTGTGAGGCAGAGGGTAATTTAAGGCTGTATTTGAAAGAGGAGAAGTTTTTTTAGATGAACTAGTATTATTTGGATTTTATTAAAAAAAAAAGACATCCAGCTGCCACCCCAAAGCTACTCAGAGCAGATTAGGGTAATTCAGTTAATTTAAAATGTAATCTCATTAGAGTCTGTACTGGAGAATGCCATGAAATCCCATTTACCTGGTTGTTCAGGGCAAACTTGCAGTGGCTTCGCTGCTCAGCAGGATGTAAATCACCTGCTTCTGTCATGGTTGCTTGAGTTCACAAGTGATACTCAATACCTGTGTTAGGACTTGGTTGAACTTTGAGCACAGTTCTCAATATTTGATAGCAGACTGCTGATTGTCACAAGACAGTAATCAAGAACCAGTAGCAGTGATTCATGCTTTTTATAATTAAAGTTACTGCAGTGCAAATGATCATCCTAAGAATTGCTTCCACTTGATCCTTTTATTTATATGAACAGAAGAGCTGGGACATCACTCAATTAGAGCTCCAGTCACACAGCCCAGCAAAACTGTAGTAGTGTGATATTTGCTAGTAACTTATAAAATAGCTTTTAAAAGACATTTTGAAGAGTCATGGGCTCATTCTTTAACTCCAGCATTACTTAGCCTATGTTGGTTAGCACTGGGGTTTGTCCATAGCATAACCAAATGGTTCTCTGGTGTGGCACTAAAAATAATAGTGATATAAAACTGTGGCAGATTCCTTGATTAAATTTCTCTGGCAGCCATCTAAATTATTGTGAGTGTGAATGCATTTGCAGAATTTTCTGCTCCTGTGACAGTGTGCTGGGATATGTGCCAAAAAATATCCTTTTTTTGCAGCTTCAGAAGGCAGAATACTGTGCAAAACCATTTTTGGCTCTTAGTAGAATGAAAATGTGGAGTCAAAGAGAGTGTGGTGTACCTGAACTGGAGTCTCACAGTACTTGTAGACTTGGACAGGGAGGAGGTAGAGGAGGAGAAAGACATCTCATAATTTAAAGAGTCAGTCTTGGTAAAACAGTGAGGAATTTTTGACCTAAGTTTGTATGAATTCAAAGAAACTGGGGAAACTGGCACAGGGACTCTTGATCTGTGCCAGTTTCCTGTGAATCTTGAAATCTGATTTTTCTCATTCGACAGTTGTTGTTATGGTTAACTCCCAAAATCCTTAATCTAATGCCTTCCTCTCAATTTAATGTTGGCATTTAGGCTGAAAATCTGCTGTAATGTCTGTGGTATTTTGGCTGACATACTGGAGTGGTACTTGCTGAAGCACAATGCAAAATTCAGTGTTCTTATATTGTAATTTTTTTGCAAAAATCTTTATTGACTGAACTGCTAGGGTTGATATATTTGAACATAAAAGTCGTGCTTAAGGTATGCAATTGCATGCCTGACTTGAGGATTTTTGTTTTTCTTTCTACTCCTAAAATTAGATTTTTAGATTCATAGATTGGATAGCCCCTTACTTCTGCAAATGTACATAAATGTCTTTTATGGAAAAGAACCTGTGTTACTTAAAAAGTGATCTAAATTTCTCTGGATTATTAAATTTGGAGATAATGCATTTTGAAAAGGAGATAAATAGTATGTTGTAACAAATGGATTTGTACAAACAGACAGAAACAGACTTGAACAGGTTATGAAGAGCTGAGTACATGTTTGTTCTAGTAAAGGTACTCTAGAAGTCACTGTTTCTCCAAATGTGATGTGTGTGGTTCCTGATGTATGCTGGGCTTTCTTTGTGTCTTGGAAATAAATTCATTGGTGTTCTGCTGGAGAAGGGAACGCCCAGGTTCCAACTCTGTCCCCTTGCAGGAATGCAGGAGCTGGTTGCCTCATTTTCCTGGCCTTGTATATTTACGTACTGTTGAGAAAAAAACCCTTGACCATCAGTCACTGTCTTAGTCCAGTAGCAGTTAAACAAGAGGTCTCAACAGCATTATGGAATGGGTTTTGTGCCCAAATAGTTTCTGTGGCTGTTCTTGAAAACTAATTTGTTAGTGTTGCTGCTTCCATTCTGCTCTGTGTGCTTTCCAGTTCAGGTAAGGGATAATGGGACAGCAAGTACCATAAGAGTTCAAACTGAAAATACAAGGTGTGGTTAGCATCACAGATCCAGGAAGCCTGAAAAAAGAACTGGCCTCGTTGCTGAATGTGTATTTGGCACCTTTGAGGGTTGGCAGAGATGCTGTAGCTTTGGCCTGAGCATTGCAGGGCTTCAGCTGTGACACTCTGTAGTTCTCCCCCCCCCCCAGCAGCATTCCACCCTCAGCTGAGTAAGGGGAGAGTAAAAATAGCAATGGTAAACTTTCCGTCTGTATCACTCATAGCCCTGGGTGGGGGGAGGGATGCAGTGTCTTATAATTAAAGATGCTTTATGATAATGCATAGTTTGTACATAGTGCTGTCAGCCAGAAAGCATTAAGTGCTTCACAGTGGCAGTTGATGCCATCGTCCCTGTTGTATGAGTAAGGTGAGGAGGGACATGGCCAAACCACAACCATATGGCTGAGCAGATGAAATAGAAGTAATTATGTTCCACCCTCCTTTGCTTTACTTGCTGTCAACAATATTCCCAGCCTCCTCTGTCCCACTGACCTGCTGGTGTGACTGAGGTCTCTTATTACTCTGTGCAGGAGTAAGTAGAAGAGTCTGGGATGTGGATTCTCAATAACCTGTTTCTGTGCACGTAGTTCATGCTGGCCTGGGGAGACCAGAATTGCTGGTAAATCTAATTTGTATAAATTGAGGCAGTAACATGGGGGCAGGGGGGAAATAACTACTCTGTCACTGTGAACTGCAGAGCCTGTTGGGGCTTTAGCTACGCCTGGCTTGAAGTTGTAGGTACAGGCAGCTGTGCTGCTTGTGTACTGCTGGGTTTATTTTTTTTTTCACAAAAATGTAATCTGTAAGTCACACAGTGTACTCACAAGTTATTGGGAGTGGAATAGGCTGGAGAGCTTTGACCTTTGGCACCTGATAAGTGTTTGAAGGTGAGGAGGAGCAGAAGTGCTCGCATCATTTGTACAGCAGTAGCTGCAGTTCTCAGTAATGGAGTTCCCTCGGGATCAAAGGCATGCCTACCTTTTTTCTTTTTTTTTTCCCCCTCACTTTGTCAAATCAGTGTTTTGCATATGCCCACAGTAACTGTTTGAGCTGTTTTCTGCTTTGCCTTTACTGAAGTTTGGTTTCCATGTTGCAGTGCTGCCCTGCTTATTTAGAGCTCTGATGGGCTCCACAGAAGTGCCCGAGCATATCCAGACACTTCACTTGGCTCTCCCGCTCTGTCGGATGGAGCTTTGTTTCCACAGAGACCAAAGTTTGTGTTTTAAGGAATTTATTTTTAGGAGCTGCTGTTTAGCTGGTGGAAAGACTGTCTTCCTCAATAGGAGAGCAGATTGTAACAGGATTCCTCTTTTTCCAGAGTGTCTTTTGCTTTTTTCTGTCACATTCTCTCCCTTTTTCAGTTGCCCAGTTTCCCTTGCATTGCTGCTGCCTTACCCATGTCTGCTGTTCCTCTCTTTCTGCATCACTGTTCCTGTTGTGGGAGGATCTACCACCACAAGGAAGTTTGCAGAGAGTGAGGGAGGGACCCAGTGTTTGCTTTAAGGACATTGCATTTTAAAGGTAAAATCCCCAGGTCGTTTGTACCTCAGCTGAGTCCCCAGCTGGGCAGTGTTTGTGAGGATGCAGAGGACCATGGAGCCACCTCAGCTCCGAGGACCTTGCACAGGTCAATTATTCATGGCCCCCACTCATGAGTTGTCCTGTGTCCTTTGGCCTTGCAATAAATAAATTGTCCATGTAGCTGTTCCTGCTGATGTTTGCAGTAGGCTCGGTATCTTGCTTTGCTCATTGATGACCTAATAGTAAAGGGCTTGAAAAAATAATCTGTTGCTGTAACTCTTCTGTCTTGGAAAGTTGGACTGTCCCTAAATAAAAAAGTTGCAGAGATTCTTTGAGTTGTCAGTCAGTAGGAGTACAAAGTAGAAAAGACATTTGATCTAATGGTGGGCTAGGAGTGCACTAACTCGGTGTCCCCCCAGTACGTTTTATGACTATTTCATTTGTCAAAGTTGTCATGCTGCCTTTCTATGTTTAGTCAGCAAGGGCTGCCTTAAGCCCTGTTTAAAGATCCCTGGGTTTTTTAATGATGCTGTAGCCTGTATCTGGCTTTAACTGACGTACTAAGAAATTGAGGTTTTTCTTTAGAGTGTCTATTGCCACAACAGCAAGATACTCCACTTAAAATAGGAACTGTTTTCAGAAACAAAATATCCCAAAAGGAGTGAATCCAAAGCAGATGAATGTTGAAGAAAATTGCCAAACTGAGGCAATTGTATGTGTTGAGTTCTCTTGACCCCCTGTGCTGTCCTGTTATTCTGCAATTGTCATTCAAATATTTGTTTCCATATTCTGCTTGTGTTGTAAACCTTTTAGAAAGAGAACTTCGCACTTGCCATGATACTGGAGTTCAGGATGGTATTGCAAAACCTACCGGCATTCATATCATTCCATCTCCACTGAAATGCCATGTAGATTATCTTGTTCCAGTCCTGTGTTCTTGTATTCCTTGATGCTGATGCATTTCTGCTTGTCTTTAATACAATGCAGCAGCTGGAACATCAGATTGGGTGCACGTGCTGCCTTTGGATGTGAATCTCCCCAGCCCTCCCCACTCAGCAGATGAAATGAAGTCTGTGAGAACAAGACTGCTCTAAGATCCTGTTAACAGAGTCAGCTGGGCTCTGCTGTGTGCTGGACTGTATATCTAACACTAAGGGAGGGGAAAGAAATCTGCTAAAAGAGCTTCACAACATCCCTTTAAGAACATCAGGCTGTGGCTGTGGTGATAGACCCACCAGTGTGAGCTGCTGCTTGGTTACCAGGAGGCTAAAATTTTACTCCGGGGAGATATTTTTATACAGTTGCTTATTCATATTACAGTAGATGCCAAAAGCACCCTTATGCTCAGCAGTATAAAAATACTGAAAAAATTTCAGTTTCACAGAGGCTGCAATTCAGTCTAGTTACATTTGATCATAAAACGAGGCAATCTTGACAGCCTGTAATTGGACAATTTGTACTGGATTATTCTTCTGTTGTGATTGTAATTTTAATTATTAATTGGTTATTCTTCCATTGTAATTCTCTCTTTTGCACATACCAAATCATTTAGCTGCTTCAAAGTCGAGTACTCTCCAGGCCTAACCATACACCTCAGAAACAGCTTTGGGAGGAAATTGGAAGCCTTCCAGAGGACATGGGCTGTAGCCTGAACTGGAGGGTTTGATTTTTGTTGTCATAGCAGTGACAGCAGGACTGGAGGCAGCAAAAAGGCCTGTTCTGCACAAATTATTTTCTACTAAAAACGTGTTCTCTTCTGCCCTTGATTATTCTTTATACAGCTTGCAAAAGGAAGTGGGGTTAGTGATAAAAACCTTCTGGGCAAATATTTTATAATTAACTTAGTAACAGCTTTGATTTGCAGCTTTCCTAACAGGTTGTAGCCAAATACACCTCACTTCTTCCAATCCACTGCCACCTTCTCCTGTGCCCCTTCCAATTTCTATTTTGCACCCTTTAAGTGAAAACTGAACTAGTCTCATCCTCAGAGTTTTTGCAGTGTGAAACAGCACACAAGCTAGGGGAGTTTTACAGACTAGACAGGAGTATCAGGAAGCCATCCAGGAATCCCTGTGAACCCTCCATTTTATAGAATGATGTATCTGTATAGCTACAAAATAAACTTGACACATTTTAAACTGGAAAAGAAAAACGAGGAATAATTTATATGATCAAAAACTGGAAAAATGAACAGACCTGTCCTCTTTGCTGTTTTTAGCTACACCAACAAGGCAGTTTTGACTTTTGGTTCCAACTGCATGGAATGAAAGGCAGGCAGAGGAGTAAATAGCTTGTTTAATGGTGGAAAAGATTTTTAGCATCTAGGACATCCAATTGAAATTCCTGGTAATGACTCTGTGTAGAGGGGAAATCCAGTTTATAATTTGCTGTTCTGTGGAGTGAAAGATGAGGTGTTGATGAAGAAGGTGAAGATCAAAGAAGGAATGTCAGCTTGTTCCTTAAGGACAGCTCTTATCAACCTGTGTAATATTTTGATTATTTACTTTAGTGGACTGTTTTATAATTTAGACTTGTAAGCTCATGTCTTCTATGATTAGATTTTAGAGAGCTACAAAGGAAGGGAGGGATACTCTGGTTGGTTGGTTTGATTTTTACTTCTGTGAGGTGAAATGTGTTGTGTTTTGCCTTTGTTTTAAAAAAAGGACCTTTCTTTTCTTTACAGATACGGTGTCAGTCCTGAGAACATCATCCTGTATGGTCAGAGTATTGGTACTGTCCCTACAGTAGACCTGGCATCTCGGTACGAGTGTGCAGCAGTAATCCTCCATTCTCCCCTCATGTCTGGATTACGGGTGGCTTTTCCTGACACCAGGAAAACCTATTGCTTTGATGCTTTTCCAAGGTACGTATAAATGCTGCAGAGAGGGTTGTTCTGTGCTCAGCATGTTCTTCAGGTGTTTAAAAGGGACCAGTTGTGTAAGTAGATACCAAGACTGGTATTTGTTCTTCCCTAATGGGGATCGTGTAAGGTCCTGATGTTTGTGACCAAAACTAAGTAAGTTGCTGTCTCTCTTTTGGAAGATTTTGAGCTTGTTTTAAAAAGCTCTAGACTATTTAACGTACAGAAAACTATATGCAGCTGTTTTAAGATAAAACAGTTGCTTTTATAGCCTGGTGTTTCATTGGAAAAGCAATTGCAACAGACCTGAATTAGAGAATCCAAATATTTGGAAATAGTAGAGGTCCTGGGAACGGCAGATGTTCTAGGAATCTTTTAGAACTTCTCATTGGACCCAGTTAAAGCTATGGGACAACATGAGAGGGGAAGCCAATCTCTGTATCAGGGCTTATAGACCTGGAAGTGGGGAGAGGAGACACAGATAAAAAGCTTGGTGGTCCGTGGAAGGGAGAAGACAAAACAGACACTCCCTGAAGTCTTGTGCAGAACTTGGCTTTGCTTCTGGAGGTCATGCTTGTGATAAATGTAGTAAGGCATATTCATGGCATTTCTTATGTTTGTTTTATTTTGGTTACAACAGATTAAAATTAGAAGGTGAAGGAGGCTGTAGGTTTAAATTTGTTTCCCAGAACAGCTAAAGGGAATGGTGACTATTACACAAGTAATAGTGTCTCTCACAGTATCCACGTCTAGTCTCCATGTTTAGAATTCTTCCAAATAGGTTATTAATTAAGTAATTAAATTGTTGGAGGTGCAGACAGAATTTGAAGCATTTTACTCCAACTCATTCATCATCCTCAAACCTGAAATTCAATGTTTACAAATGCTTCTGCAAGAGGGGAAAAAACAAAGCCTTAAAAATAGCTCTGATTACAGAAGTAACAGTGATTAGCTGTTACCAGCCAAATCAAATAGCAGTTTCAAAAAGAAAAAGTGAGAGGGGGAACAGTGACAACAGATGTACTGTAACACTTGAGCATTTTGTTCTTGCCCTACTGAGCAGTTCATTGCTGTCAGTCTGACTTCCCTAGTACTGGGAGCAGTGAAAATAAACAGCAGTGCACTTTCTGAATGTGTGCAGCTCGACTGTCTGTCTTCACGGTGGGAAGCAAAATAGTTCTGTGTGCACCTACAGTGAATTGCTATTATGTGCATTTTATGTTGAGGCTTCATGAGAGCTTGGTCTCTGTAGGTTTTTCTAGCTGCAGAGCTGTGTGGCTGAGAATACTAAGTAAGGCTAATGTGCAGTTTAAATACTGCCTTGTGAGTTGCTGAGTTGGCAATGGGACACCTTCCAATTTTGTGAGAAATACAAATATTATCTGGCTTAATGGTCTGTGAATATATATGAAAAAAAATAGTTCCATTATCTGAATACTGAAGTGAAAGGGGTTTCCTACAATAAGTGAGAACTTAGAATCTAGCCATTAATATTATGCATAAACATCTCTGTAGCTGTATGTAGCTGATATGTCTATCACATCATGGAACTTTGGGACAGACCTTTTATGGGCTTAAAAACTGCAGTTTATATAGCATGTTGAATATAAAGTATTTACATTTATCTACTAGATTAATTTGGGGATGAAAGTGATGAGGAAAAAGCAAATCTGCATTATTCTGATGCTGGTCTTATGTTGGGATTTTTTTTCTGTATCCAGCATAGTTGCACACAACCCAAGTTCCAGACAGGAAAAGTGAAATAGGCTGCATTTTAATTTTAAACAGCACCTCAAATGACTTGAAACTTGCTTTTTTTTTTTTTGAGAAGTATTGAAACAGAAGTGTGTTTACACTCAGCTGTTTACAAGAATACGAATGGCAATTCTGTAGAACATTAAATGCTGAGGTTTGTATAGATGAGGTTTAGTGCTTCAGTTCACATCTTAATTTTTAGTTAACTGTATTTTCATAAAGCTTCTCTGAACCTGTTTTTAAGTCAGTGTATGCTGGCATCTGTATTTTTTAAATTATTTTAAGCAGTCTCTATCATGTAAAATCAGTAGTCTTGCCAAAGTGTTGCATGCTTTCTTGTTCTTCAGGAGCAGGAAACTCCAAACACCTCTTATTAGATAGCATAAAGGAATAGATTTGTCTGCTAAGAGGAGCTGGACAAAAGGGAAAAAAATTAAGGCCACTGCAGCCAGAGCTGGCAAAGAGTAAAATTTGGACTAAAATCCTGTGTGGTTTGCAGTGAAATATTCCTGTGTAATGCTCTTCAAATTTTCTATTTAGTTGTTTGAACTTCAACAATCAGTACATAGAACAGATTGTTTTTCTTTAGCTGAATCTGCCTGACTTGAGGGTTCAAAGACCAGTTCAAGCCTCATGAGCCAAGGCTTTTTTTTTTTTTTAAATGAAATCTTATTATTGGAATGTTGTTAATTAGTTCCTGAGCTTTTAAATTGGAAGGTGATAATGTGTAATGTGAGGAGTACGTGCTGGCAGCATGTCCCATGGAATCTTAGTTGCCTTGCAGTGTTTTTTTGTGATGGATACACCCACTGTTGTGGCAGGGGGAGGAGGTTGTGCCAAACTTTATTTGCATGCTGCCCATTCAAACTTCTTGTTGTTAGCACTGGTGGGATGGTGGTGATGGCAGTGCAGGCTCCTGTTTACACCTGTATTTTGGGGGATGAGCCTTGTCCCATATCACTTGTGCACAACTCCAATGATTTGCAGCCGTTTAACTGGATGGTGTGTCAATAGCTAAACTTGCTTTCTCTAATGATATGAAACTTAAGGTCCCAAGCTGAGCTTTGTTTTTTCTTTTCCTTCCCCCCCAGCATTGACAAGATCTCTAAAGTGACCTCTCCTGTGCTGGTCATCCACGGTACCGAAGACGAGGTGATTGATTTCTCCCACGGCCTGGCCATGTACGAGCGGTGCCCGCGAGCAGTTGAGCCCCTCTGGGTGGAAGGGGCTGGGCATAATGACATAGAGCTTTATGCACAGTACTTAGAGAGACTAAAACAGTTCATATCTCATGAACTCCCCAACTCCTGAAGAAGCCTACCAGATTTTACCTCAGTTACTGTGAACGGAAGAAATTACCTGTTTTTGCACATGCTTTAACTGGATAGCTGTAATAGCTTTATACTATGAAGAAATACCCTGTCTTGAGGGTGTTCTAATCAAACATCTGATGAAATTTGTCTTTTATATCTGGAAATGATTCTACTAATGCACACAGATATGGTCAACTACTGTAATTCCAACAATTTTTAGCTTCGTTGCCCTGAAGGAAGTGGGAATCCTAGCTGCTTATGGGGACAGTTTTTACCTAGTGCTGTATTAATCAAAGATCAGTTTTCTCTGTCTCACTTCAGATCATTTATAATTGTGTCCTACAAAGACTTTTTCCCCCAGTGTTCTCAGTGTGGAGAACACAACTGTTACGAGCTACAGCTTGTTCTGAACAATCATGGGTTCAATCTAAGGGAGTACTTTCTCTGTGAAGTTTCTAGCTGTGGTATTGTAACTGGAAAGTTATTGTGATGAAGTTCCCCCTCCTCCTTTCTAGTGTTCTTTTGTTAACTTACTGATCTTCCCAAGTAAATTATTTAAATATACTTTTACCTGAAAATAAACAAACTACTATATGGGGCTAAACTCTGTAACGACCTCTCCATTACTTGTATAAACGTAACTGGAATATTCTTAAAGGATCTAGGGACAAAATTGCTTTTGTTTAAAAATAAATGTGTAAATTTACTACTAGAAAACTCATTTTAATATTCAGATTGTCTGAATAATAGCCATAACAGACATTTCCTTCTGTAAAGCATTCCTGTAGACTTTTTAAAAGTACTGTACATATTTGAATTTACATTGTGCATAGATTCTTAATTGGTAGTTTTAATTTAAGTCTAGTTACAATAAACTACAAAATTCTGGTTTGTATATGATTGAATACATTTTGTTAAAATATGTTTTTATCCCTATATTATTTTGCTATTAAAGTTTTATAAAGTTTCCAGGACAAAAAAAATTTACACATTTATGTTTTGATGAATTATATAACTAAATTTTCATTGAGCTGATCTTTTTAGTTTAGAAGTAATTTGATTCTTTGACACTGGAATCGCACAGATTATGCATCAGAAATGCAAAACACTTAAAAATTGTTACACTACTAGCATAGGTCTAATTTTTCCAAATTTAAAGGCCTTAAATGTACTGTAAGCCTCAGATTGTTGTATAAATTGATTGCGATTGATTGCAGTTCGTGTCCTGTTGCTAGAATGCAACACAGTGATTGTAATGGAATAAAGGATGCATGGATTAGAGCTTGCTCAAGTTTTGAATCTTATTTGGTGCATAATTTTCATACACAAGGAAAGTGTATATACAAGTTACTTGATAGAGTAACCTAGGTATGTAAAAGAGATTATGTTTAAATGGTGTTCAGCTGGTTTGAAGTAAAAAAAAAAAATCATGATTCATTGCCTGGAAGGAATGTTTGAACATAGTTGTTACAAATCCTTATACCAGGCCTGCAGTTAATTTTCAGCACAGCAAGTGTGTTTTGTGTTTAATTATTGCCTTGGCCGTATTACTGCAAAAGGAGAAAACTGGTATTTTCACTTACAGTGGGGGAAAATGAGGACTCACATCCATCTCCATGTCATCTGGGTCCCTAGACTCTTGGTCTGTGCATCTGTGTTGTCTAGTTGGGAGTTTTAAGTGGTCCAAGCAGCAGGGCCCCCAGTTCTCTTGATGACTCTTCCAGCCAAAATTGGCAGGTTTTGCCTAATCATCACCTCAGACGCATCACTTCCCTCTGTATTTTAAATAAATGTTCAGATACATGTCTAATTTTATATTTATTGTACCTTCTGAAATCCAGAGTAGGGGTTTTTTCCATTTCTATGTGTTCTCCCTGAGACTATAGCCCTATGGAAAGCTGCTGTCTGTGGTACAGGTCTTCAAGGTAATGTGAGTCACCCTGTCCGTGTCGTGACTTGGGGGATTATTACCTAACTGGGCACTGGGTTTTTGTTACTCGCTTTGAACTTTGTGTTGCTCTGAAACTTCAGCCTGCGATGTTTCTTCTGATGACCCCTTGTAGCTGTCCTTTTACTTCAACAAAGTAAAAGTACTTTTAGCTTGTTCCCTATATTTTTTTAATCACTACTTTTCCAACTCCTGTAGCCATTTTGTGACTTGTCTTTGCATTTGCTTTGCTTTTTGTCAATATTCCTCTGTTAATGAGAACCCTGAATATGAATTCAACGTTGTATATATCCCATAGTTGCTGCACATGCAGCCTGAGTTCACGGTGTTCTGGCTGAACATGGATTTCCACTTGGACTATCTTTTATTTGCCTGAATTCCTGCTTAACTAATACTCAGAGGTGCCTCGCTCTTCTGGCTTCTGCATTGTCTGTTTTGCATTGTGAAGTTCATCTGCATTTAACTAACAAAGATGTTTTTTGTTTAATTAAAATGTTAATGACCTATCATTGATCCACTGGTATGGATCTTCTTACCAGTCTTTTAATTCAATAATTTGTTTACCTGTTTGGTCCTTTAAATAATTTTCTATTCTCATCTAATAGTTCTTAAATGCATTCTGAAAGTGTTACAATTTTCTGACATATGCTCTACACAAAATAAATGCCGATAGAGAACTGCTTTATACTGTAAAGTTGTATCAAGGCATCCCTTTCAGGCATGAAACACTGCTGGTTTACCTTAGAACTATTAGTTGGAAAAATGTAGCCAACTCACAAAGCTGCATTTTCATCCATGACAGTACATTTCAGGTCTCCACTTTTCTAAAAGAAAAACCAAACAAAGGTTAGAACAAAATTTTTTAATGATTGCAAAGGGGATGATACACGGTAGTGAAAAACAAACTGCTAACACTCTGTCATTTAAATGTATAATGTGGGCCTTTACTAGAACTTGTTATGCATATTTTAGTGCTACCAAGGTATCACTGTAAAAGTGACTCTGTGTGACTGGATAAATTATGCAAAAGGTCTTCCAAGGGTGTGAGCAATCACTAACATTTTTGGTTTTGATGAGGATGCTCTGTCCATTTTTCTTATGTGACTCCCCATCTTTGTTCATGTAGTACAGCCACAGATGTATAACTTGTTTGCCATCAGTAGTTGTCTAGATTCGAAGAAGCCAGAGGAGAATATTTGTTACAAATTCAAAGGTGGCATTTTCCAAGGAGTCTGATGTGTATCCTTTTAAAATTTATGTAACTGTTATAAATTTAACTTGTATTCACATGGAGGCCTATTACCTGTGTTGCCTCTGCTGTGTTTTTGTTCCTTGTTCTTCCATGTCATTCCTGTAACTTGTGCCAGCTCTGCTCGGGGCTATGGCCCTTTAGTTCTAAAAGCTCTAAATACCCAAACCTGTATTTATGCTTGGCATTGTACACATCTTCTATAAACTATGTATTGTATTTGCTTTTTCTAAATGGTGCTAAACATAGAAATAGAGACCCAATGTACTTGCTTCCTCTGGTTATTTGCTCAGCCGTAAATCTTAATATTCTCATTTTGAAAACGTTCTCTGCCCCATTCTCTCGTGAATGCAAACTGATGATCTGGTTTAAGTCAATTTAACTTATTTCTCTATATCCTTTTTTGTGGAGTTCTCCAGCTATTTTAGCTCTGAAACGTCCTATGTTGCAAATGCGGTCGTTTATACTCCAGCACTGGGTAAGGGTAGGGTGGCTCTTTGATGGTGGCACTCTGCTGTTGAGAACGAGGTCAGGCACAGAAACTACCTGCTGAGTCTGCATTGCTATCCAAGTCCAGTGGTAGTTCTTAGAGATCAGATGGGTGTGAATTTCAAAGCGGGAGGTTGTATTTGGGTCTCATAACTTTGGTACAACAGTAAAAAGCAGGAGCTCGTTCTTGCAGCGGGAGAGTGAGCGCTGCTCCTTTGACTGCCTCTGCCAGTGTCTGGTTTTGAAGCTGGGTTTCTGCAATAACCAAACTACTTTTGCAGAAAGTTAGTGTGACTTGCCTGGTTCCTGTGAAGTAAAGGTGCTTTGCTCTGGGTTTCCTTAGAGCCCGGCGGTGCGAGCGCAGCACGTTGCTTTCTAAAGTAAAACTCTGCGCCGGCTGCCCCTGGGGGCTGCCGAGCACAGCTGTGCTCTCGCCCCCCCGCTCCGCCTGGGACGGGGCTGCACCTTCTTCCCTCGCAGCGGCCGGAGCGGCAGCTCAGGACAGACCCAGCCCTTGTGTCCGGCGGGGAATCCCTCCCGCCGCCTGGCCCCGCGCCCGGGGGCGGGGAGGGGGCTCTGCGGGCCCCTCCCGAGGAGCCCCAGGGCCGCCCGGCTGCTGCTGCTCCTGTCGAGGATGATGCGGATGATGATGATGATGATGATGATGATGATGGTGGTGATGGGCGCCCCGCCCGGGGCGCCGGCGCCAAACGGCGGCGGTGAGCAGGACACGGGGCCGTGGCCGGCGGGGGGGGAGGCGGTGCCGGGGGCAGAACCCCCCGGTGCGTGCCCGGGGCCGCGGCTCGGGCTGTCCCGGGGCAGGAGAAGGCGGGGGGGCTGCTGGGGCTGATCCTGCTTTATGTAGAGAACCAGCGGCAGGGACACACACCTCCGGATTCCAGTTTGACTTCCAGACAAACATAGGCGGCTTGGTTTGACTGTGGCTTTGGAGGTAATTGCACGCAGTGGGTCCCTCATTTATTTTCTACTTTAGTTTCTTAGGCCTTTCTTAGTTTAAGGGCTGCCTCTGAAGACAAGACATCGATCCAAAGCTTTGCTTATTCTAAATAACGTTTTGTACAGCAGTTTATTCTGGAAGCTTGCAGACCTGCTTAAAGATTTAACATTGCTTACATTTCAAGTCATTCCACTGCAGTGGTGCCATAAGGTGCATTTAGGGACTTCTTGGGTCTGCCCCAAACCCCTTTCCCTTTGGTTCAAACTGGCACCAGGGGGGTGGCAGCAGTGCCTGCTGTCCTCCTCTGCATGGACCATCCACCCCCAACACATCTGCCCTGCAGGAGGGGGTAATGTGGACCTCGTATTACTCCTTCCACTCTCCTTGTTCCTCCCAGGGATCTCACAGAAGTAGTTTACCTCCCTCCACATCAGCCCATCAGCAAACTAATGGAAGAGCTCACTGATCTGTTAGGGGTCTTATGAAAAGGGCTCTGCAATGCCTGTCGATTGTTTTGAATGAAAGATGCAGTAAAGATGCAAAATGCTGCTTTCAGTATGGCATAGTCCCCAGTTTTCAGCTTGTCCCACCAGTCATATTTTACAGTTTCTAAGTAATACAGTAAGCCATAAATGTACATTTTGATATGTGAAATTCCACCATAATAATAGAATACTCAACTAATACAATTACAATATGCGAGCAATCCTCTGGACCCTAAGTCACAACTTCTTGAAGCTGATAACTTTCATCTCGAATCAAATAAAAAACCACAACAAACCTGAAGCTCCTCAAGCAAGCTTGTATGTTTTTCTATTTTCTCTGGGAAATAGAAAAACAGTCTTAAAAATCTTGTTCTCTGCTTGGAATGAAAGGGAAAGCTGCAGGCACATTCCAGGGCTCCCAGGACATGACCTCCAGCCTTTAGCAATCTGCTGTTAGATTAGGACATTCAACATTTCACTTTTGGCAATATGCCATTGGGTTTTGGGTTCCTTGTCCCTTTTAATTATCGCAGATTTCTTGTGTGTTTGCAGCGCTACTTATCATGAAGTCCTAGACTACTTATGTTGCATGTAATTGTTTTATTGATCAATTCTCAGAGTGTAAATTGAACCTTTGGGCTCAGCCTGGAGGAAGGACAGCAGGGTAGGGGCACTACTTTAGAAGCAAGTTTGAGCTCCAGAAAGCCACAGTTCTCCCTTACCAGCAGGCTCTTATCCCAGGATAAAGATACTGTGGCCTTTGAGCAGCCACAGCTTAACCTTGTTACACCCGATAACGGCTTTAATCAGCAGGCAGTGACTAGAGAGAGCACCTAGAAAGCAGAACTGAGCCCTTCATTTAAACCCTACCCATATCTGTTAGAAAATTGAGAGGCTGGGCTGGAACCAGAATGCAACATAGCCCAGAAGGAGTGTAAAAAATTTCTTTCTTAGGCAACTATGAAAAAGCCTTTTATAGTCTTTAATAAGAATCATTATTTTTCTTAGTGTTTTTCAGAAAGTTTCTATGGAGTAGTACATACTCTTTTTGTGATGAGGTTTTTTTTAAGGAGTCTGTGTAGTCTGGGGGGTGTGTGTGAATAACTAAGATTGCTTTGCTGAGCATCACAGAGGACAGTAGTTTAAATTACAGATTTGCAGATTATAGTTTTTACATACATTTTTAGGTAGTATAATGTATCTCAGAAATCTATTGATTTTGCTTTTTGAAACATTTAGTGTTTGTCAAACTAATGGATTGACCTGCACTGTATCCAGGGCTGCAGTAGAACATCCATAAATGTAGAGATATATAAACACATTATTTTGAGGAAACAAGCTACCTGGGATTCTTTGCTGTTTATGTTTAATGGGTTTTACTCTATTTACGATTATTTCAGAACATAGCCTGAATCCCAACAGTTCTTTGTGGAATATGGATTACAAAAGGCTGTTCCACAGTAAGAAAACCCTTCTTGGGACCATGGGCTCTTACAACCCCCCGAGCTCATTCAGGAGCAGCTCCCTCCTGAGTTACCATGGAAGAAGTTTGCTAAGTCAGAACCTGGGCCAGAAGCCACAAGAAAAGCAGTTGTCCTGTGACACACTCCTTAAATTCTCCAGATATATTTTAATGGATACCTTTGGACCTGGCTTGGCCTGGAATCTCTTTCAGTTTTATAAGTGTGATCAAGAAGTCAGCCTGCCCAAAATTCATATCAGTCCTCTCCAGGTGGCCCAGAACAAGGTGAAGCCGTTCTTGCTACGCAGGGTGCTCCGGCTCCTTGGGAATGTTGGAGTGTTGTCTCAAGCTCAGCAGTCCGAAGCCTTCTCTCTGCTCAAAAAGCGAATGATTAAACCAAGGAAAAGGCCGTTAAAGCCCAAAGAGGAACAAAGTGGTAGGTACACAAGCAGGAGATGTGGGTTTGGAGTCTCAAACTCTTTCTGGCGCTAGCCAAGCAGAACCGCAGGACCGGGCATCACGGGGTGCAACCCGCTACCTGGCGGTGCCTGTGCCGGGAGCCGCCCTCAGCGCTCGGGCTGAGCTCAAGGCAGGCTCAAGGCGCCCATCCCCGGGCAGGAGGGTGCGGAGGGTGGCCGAGACCCCTCCCGGTTGCGCGGGCGGGTGTTCCCGGGGCGGGCGGGCAGCGGCTGTGCGCGGGCGCCGCCTCCCGGGCGGCCGCGGCTCTGCAGGGACAGGTCGCGCCCCGCGGGATGAGCGGGACCCGTGTCCGTGTCCGTGTCCGTGTCCGTGTCCGTGTCCGTGTCCGTGTCCGTGTCCGTGTCGGAGCTCCAGGCCCACAGGTTTGGGGTTTGAGCTGGCGCTGGCCCTGCGGCGAGCGCACCCAGCCTCCCCACCCCCCCCCGGGGAAGGAGTTATCTCACCAGTATTTTGCTCCGTGGGAACCGGGTGTTGCTCAGGGGATGCTGCCTGCGCTTCGCCTTCCTTTAGTGAAGCAGAAAGGAGGAAACAGGAAACCGCCCAGAGAGGGAGTGTGCCCGGGAAAAATCACTTACAGGGGAGGAACCATCCTCCCTGGAGTGCCCGGGAAAATCACTCACAGAGAAGGAACCTCCCTGCACTCGTGTTCGAGAGCTGTGCCCCTGGGCAGGGGTGTCTGTGCCCTGGGAGTCAATTCCAACAGGCAGCTTATTCGGAGCAACTCTTCTCTGCCCTTGGCTTCATATGAAGGTTCTCAGTCAATGACATTTGTTATTGAGCGTTACAGCTGTTTGTAGGCAAAGCATCACAGTCGTTGCAACGTGCCAAGGCACAGGAGGGTCGAGGCTGTCTCATTCCTGGCAGCCCATTACAGAAAATGGCCCATTCTTGTTTGTTAGAAAGGTAAACTGCAGTTTATAACCCACAATAGCACTCGAAGGAGGGTTTGAGTTAGTTATTTTTGTGGGGTAGAGTTACATCAGGCGTGTGTTGGAGGCAGTGAGTATTAGTCATGATTTCTCACCTGCAGGTGTGAGGATATTTGGGAATGTTCTTGCACTGTGGATGCACCCTTTAATGGAGTGCTGTGGTGTAAACTTCAACCCAGTGCTGCTGCAAAACAGAAATGATCTTGGAAAATGAAATTTTGAAAAGAGTGGAAAGGAAAGAGTTTAGTTCCTGGGCACCAATCTACAAATAGTAATGGGGGCGTCTATGTTTACTTTAAAAAGAGACAGGAATCTTTAGAAAACAAGGTGATATGTCCAGTCTCATTTAGTCTGATATTTTCTTCCTCAGATCAGTTAAAACTTAATATGGAGTGAAATGCACTGAAATAATTCAGCTGAAAGTAGCTCTTTCAGAAAAAAAGAATTAAACTAGTGTTTTTATGTGGATTTTCACACCACAGAGGAAAGATGGCTTTGAAGGATTTAAACAGTTCTCACACGTTAAAAATTTAGGTTTCTTGCTCAGGAAAAGTCCCATGTAAGCAGGAGTGACTTTGGCTTTGTTGATTGTTTCATGAGGCCTGCAAAAAGCTTAGCACTAAGTCTGCCTTCCCTCCACTGTTACTATGTTAGATTAATTGCTGTTGCCTTTTATTTAGATTACAAGTCATGAAATCTTTTGCATGAAGTAAATATTTTAAATAACAGTGTGTGAGATTTCTAGGGCTCTAGCATGTGTAAAATAGAGGTTCTTCTAGAGCCATTGAATTCAGAGAATTTGGTGTGCTTTAAGAATTAGGTGTGTTTTGTCTTGCCTGAAACTTCCACCAGTAGATAAATATTTCTAAAAAAAAAAAAAACAAACCCAAAAATTTAGCACAGCCTCCTATACTTCTGGTAACAGCTCTGCTTTCCAATGACCTGCATTCATATGTGTCATATTCAGATAAGGAGGAGGCACAACGCTGACTAATGCTGCTTTTTTGGAAAGAAAATGACAAAAGCTATTTGAGACAGAAATAGAAGTGCCAGCACTAAATGACAGATGAACAGCCGGTAGCAAAGGTGGCAGCTCTAACGTTTCCCTGTATTTATGGAGTATTGAAATAAGGGAGAGTTATCTGGATTTGTTTCTCTGTGCTGGATGCTTATCTTCAGATTTAACAATTCTCTGGGTCCAAGGACCAGGTGTAAGAGAGTGGATGGGTTTTGTTCAGCACAAGTGAGTGTTGCTCCCTCTCTAGAGCTGCTGCCTGGAGCTTGGGGCATGGCTGTGCCCCTCACCCACTCCCCCTGCTTCCAGTCTGTTCCCATATTTTGTCTGACAGCACTTGTTCCTTATTAACATGACTATAGCCTCTTTGTGCCCTCTGTCAGAAGAAATCCTGCACCAGAATAAATTTCTGGAGGTGACAGATTGGAACAGTTTGACCAGATGATGGCACACAAATGTCTCTGAGACTGACAGCACCTGTGGCTCTGCACCTTTTTGGCTTTGAGCCTGGGCAGGAGTAGTGGCTGGCACTGTTGCCTGCCCACTTCTGGCTTATCCTGGCTGGGCTCTGGAGTGGACATGAGGGATTACAGCCCTGGGAGAGAAAAGGCTGCAGAAAAGCAGGTACCTGTATGTATGTGCCATCCAGAAGCTGGATTGTGCTGTATTTTAGAGCCTATGAAAAAAAGGATGATATTCTGGTTCATGGAGAACAAACCAGCGTGTGATGGTCAGTGCCAGGTGTGATGGTGTGGCAGGCAGTGCCATGTCCACTGAGACTGGAACTTGAAAAGCCGGGAAGGTAGTTCCAGGCCAGGGTGGGGGTAAAAGCACATGGGTTTCTTTGAGGATGTGTCTTGTCAGAGCATCTCCTAAGCCTTTTCTTCTCACTGCAGACTCTGACTACAGGTTGACTTGGCAGATGATGGCAGGTTAAGTGACAGATACCTCTCTCCTCACCCGCTGTTAGGGAAGCTTTTGCAGCTCCTGGGTTACAGTGTTGTCCTTAGATCTGGAAGATGCAGGACAGCACAGGACAAAACTCCCCCACGGGAAGTTGTTGGAGGGGGCAGCTGCCTCCTAAGAAGGGACAAGGCAAGCCAAGCCACGGTGAGCTTGACATACAGGGATCTGAGGCTGCAGCTCCTCAGCTCCCTGCCCTTGGGAAAGGCAGCTGGCACCCAACCACACACTTTGCGCGGACCTGCTGAGCCCAGCCGGGTGCTCAGTGGGTCTGCACAGACCCTGCGGGCCTCGCTCCCCATCACCCTGGGGAGTCTGGCGAGGAGCTCGCAGCCCCGGCGGCTCGGAGCCGGGGAAGACCTTTTCGCTCGGGCAGCGGGGCTCCCTCCAGCCCCGGGCATCACGCCGCCGGTCACAGATATACGTCCAGGCTGGAGGGATCGTCCCCGGCTGGGAGGAGCCAGCGGCTCTGCCGCTGTAAACAGTGCGGGCACCGCCAGCGGTTGGGAGATGGATATAAATAGGGAGGCGGAGGGGAGGCAGCCGGAGCGGCGGAGCGGGAGCTGCCTGCGCCTGCCTGCCCTTGCCCTGCCTACCCCCCTGCCCTGCCTGCTCCGCCGAGTGTCCGACAGTCCGGGCCGGCAGCTCCGACAGGCGTTCGGCAAGAGTTCGCGGTCGGCATTGCTGGGACAGGTAAGCGTCTGCAGCGAAGTTTGAAACTCACCGGTGCCGCTCGTCGATCCGCCGCTGGGTTCGCTCCGCGCCGTCTCCCTCTGTCCGTGCTGCTGCTGCTGTGGTGACTCGCCGTGTCCGCGGTTGTGTGGAGCGGGGAGGGGAGTTCTGCTTTCGCTCTTGAGACGTTAAATAAAGGGCGGGGGGGGGGCGGAGAGAGAAACAA